>OZ030010.1:120462878-120692878 GCA_964023405.1 Apodemus agrarius | reverse complement strand
TTCCTTCTTTCCTTCCTTCCTTCCTTCCTTTCTTCCTCCCTCCCTCCCTCCCTCCCTCCCTCCCTCCCTCCCTCTCTCTCTGTCTTTCTCTCTCAGTCTCCCTTTCTCTCTCCCTCCCTCTCCCTCTCTCTCTCATTCTTTCATTCTTCCTTTGTTTCTAATCCTTTGTAATTGCAGCCTATCAAAGAGCAACATTACAATGTACTAGGAGAGGGACCTCTAATTATATTATTACAAAAGATATTAAACATTTGAGATGATAATGGATTGATTTTTGACTTTTCATTCTACACTCTACTACAAAGTAGTCATAGCACTGGCTAGAATTTTTTTTTAATTTTTATTTTCTATATTCTATGTTTATATTCCAAAGGCTTTCCCAGTTCCCCCCCCACCATACGTCCCATAATTCCTCCCCCCCCCAACTATTCCTCAATCATCCCCTCCCCACGATTTCTCTGTTCTGGGTCTACAAAACTGGATCCAATCTTTTCAGGCGCAGGGTCCTCTCCTTTCTTCTTCTTAGGAATCATTTGACTTGCTAATTGTGCCTTGAGTATTTAGGGCTTCTGGGCTCATTAATATCCACTTATCAGTGATTGCATTTCCTTGAGTATTCAGTACAATGAGGCAGTGGGATTCTATGTTTCATATTGACCTGTGTTAGGTTGCATAGCAAGATTGTTTTAAAAGAAATCATAACATTACTTTATGCTCATAAAAATATGTGAGTGTTTTTTCACTCTCTTTCTCTGATTTTCTTGAATCATCTATTTTTCCATCTACCTAACTGCTTGCTACCCATGTATCTATATTTTTATCATTTATTATTAAGCTAAAGATTTGACTATAAAATGAAAAATTTCAACAACAAATAATCAAAAATTTGTTAACATGTTTTCCAAACTTATAAAATTGAGGTTTTAATTTATTAATTTTGCAAGAAAATATTTTTAATCATTATGAATGTGAATTTTCTTATTAGACAACTAAGACAAAATATTAAGAACTTGCTGTGTATTATTTTATTAAGAAAATGCTTGAACTTAATCACAAATAATTTAATAGACTCATTAATTTATACCTTCTCTTTAGGTTGGATAAAGAGTCACTACATAATTGTTCAATGGAAAGGAATTTGTTGCAGACTTTATCATCACCATTACCATCCTCCTCTACTTCCTCCTCCTCCTCCTCATTATCACCACCACCATCTTTCTCCCACATCTTACCAAAGGTACATAGGTTTTGATTGGAAAAAACTTACTATATTTCTTAGCAATAAATACTTGTATTTGTGCTATATAAGTGAGTTCTAATTATGAGCATGTTTTTGATTATGATATTAAACATGCATCATTTGAATCTGAAGAAATTAAAAATAAAAGTCAATCATATTGGCTAAGAGAAAATATTTATCAAACATACAGTAAATGATAGTGAAAGAAAAATTTAGTTATAGAATTATTCTACTTGTCAGTAAAATGTAGCAATCTTTCAGTAACATTTCCATTCTAGATGTTCACAAGCACAAGGTTATTTTTCAGATTTTGTGATCGCCTATTTAATGGACCCATTTGACTTCTTAAATATATGCCAATATCTTTTCAGGCTCTCCCATAGATTTATCCTAGATTTCCTGGTCTTATGATTTACCTTTTATTTTCCTGAGCATTTACACATGACTGTCTTGGCAGGTGAATTATAAGGATTATTATACATTGAGCAACATATTTAAAAAATTACTCACTTTGCTAATAAGCAAGTTTATTGTCCCTTGTGCAAAGTAACAAGCCATTCTGTCACGGATGAAAGAACATGATTTGAGTACTTACAATGTACAATTCCTTCATGGCTGAAAGCCTTTAGTGATTTCAATCTTTTTGCTACCCATACAAATCTCTTATCTACATAAAGAGTCTGATACAACAGATCAAGAATTATTTTCAATTATTAGTTGCAATTGTTTCCTATTAAATGTATCTATTAGAAACACTATTTTATTCCTTTACAACATTCTCTGCTTTTCCCGAGAGCCACCATTTACAAATCCCGTCCAAAAATATTTTTTGAAAAAAAATATTTCAGATTGTGTTACTCATTGGGATGCTTCCAGCAATTAATTCCAGATAATGTGCAAAATGATGATATTTTTCTCTTGAAAGCTACATTAAATTAGTATTTCATCTTTTAAAGTTATAGAATTTTAATAATTTTAAATTTTATGTTACTCAATAATTCTATATTTCAGAAACATTTTATACAATAAAAATTTAAAGGTTTGGTTATAAAGTGGTTTTATTCCCGTTTACAATATATTCCCTGTGAGTGAGCTACTTATTTGGGAACGTCTCAAACTCCATTTAATAAAATACTAAATCATAGTTTAATTGGAAAGTCTGAGTCAGTGTTTTTCTTAGCAAAAAAAAAAAAACCATATTGGATAATAAAAATCTTTATTGTTAAGAGAGAAACACCCTACATATTTCCAATACTGCATCCTTGGTCCAATATTACACAATCTGAGATCATGTTTGGAATGCACATTTTAATCTGTATTAATTTATTTCTGGTTTTTTGCTCCCATTTCAAAATCTGAGGAATGAATGATTTAAATAATTCTTCAAAGTCACAAGTCACATGTGTAGGAGAGACTAAAATTTATATTTATCATTATTATTGATTTGTCCCTTGTTTCCAAATCTTCTGTCATTCTTATCAGTCAAGTACCTAAAAATTAAATAGTAGTTTCTGATAATACAGTGAATACAACTACTAGGATGAATATGAAATAAGGAAGCAATAATAAATAGCAAACACATTCTACTGTGCACTATACAAAATATTTTCGTATTCACGTATTTGTTTCTCCAAATAAACTTGGTATCAGTAAGATTATTATCCTTGTTTTAGAATTAGGGATAATAACAAATAAAATGGTTCTGAAGTTGCTTGAATGAGATGCCACTCATAAACCTCAGGATTGGAAATATTTGGTCCCCAGTTGGTAACTATTTGAGGAGGATTAGGTGGCTTGGCCTAACTAGAAGAAGTATGTCACCTGGTAAGTCTTTGGGTGTCAAATGAGTTTTGCCATTCTTAGACACTCTGTGACTCCTAGCATAAGATGTGAGCTCACAGCTATTGCTCTCTCCATACCTTGGCTCCACTGTCACAAAATGCTCAAGAACTGTAAGCCCAGTAAAACTCTTTTGTGACTTGCTTTGTTGTATTCTAACACAGTTATAAAAAAAAATGGGAACTAATATCATTTTCCTTATATCCCCAAAGTCATGGCACTGCAGAGTAGAACAGCCAAAAGCCTAATTTAGATATTTTACCGCCAAATACGTTGTTCACTAAACTAAAGCACAGTGGCAGTCCACTTGGACAACATATGAAGATTCACACTTGAGTTCTCAAATAATTTCACTGTAGTTAATCACATCTTTGTAGTTCTCTCAAAGTCATAAATAATAAAACACAAAATAGCACGTGGAAATTTAGTAGCATCTGTCTATTCACCCATTTTTAAAAATAAATTCGACCTTACCCACCTGTTATTTAATTACCTCAAATAAATATTTTAAACAGTACTTTATGTGCATAAAAAGAGTTAAAGAAGCCAATGTTTCATCTCAGATTGTACAAATCACCTTGCTGAGAGACAGGATTTTTTCCTCGTGGTTCAGTCAGTCTTTCCTATGCCTCTTAAACAGACAAAGAAATTGCACTTTTTGTTAATAAAAGCCTCCTTGCCTAAATACTACCCATTTCACACATAAATAATTTTGGTAAATATGTAACTTAACACAAAAGTTGAATTCCCATTGTGTTAGCTGAAGATAGAGGTTCTTAATTAATACTTTATGATAAAACCTGTACCTAAAGCACTAGATACTCTAGAATAAACAAAAATAAACCTAATTTTTCTGTTGTGATAAGCATTCCTCTGGGGTTAGATGATGGAGAGAGGTTAGAGCTATGCCCATTATCTTAAGGAGAAAACTCCATTATTTAAAAAGATTACATTAGGCATATATTAGATTTGCACAAAGAAAAAGGCACATTTCATTTGTGGATGGGCATGGTACTGTTTGTATATTGCTGCTAATTCCACTCTCCTGGGAGGGGCTACAGACAAGAAGTAAGTCATACTCCCATGATATCTTGTGAATGAAACCTCTAATGAATAAAGGAGCAAATCACTGATTAAATAGGCGGGTCTTCTGGATTGGAGAGGGGAAGAGAGGAAACAGAAAAGTATTAGATCTTTTTGGACAGGGATACACTGAGAACAATATGTAGTTACAAGTTTCTCCCAGTTTCAATGGCAGAACCATAAGGATCCACCACCAGAGGATTTAGATTTAATAAGGCTTACAAGTTGGGATTTTAGTTGTTGAGCCCAGCGCTTGAATTACCTTTGTTTCTAAACTAAGTTTATGTTCTGTTTTCCTTCATTCAATGACTCATCTGGGTCAAGAGAGAAAGGTACAGCAGCAAAGTGTAGGTTTGCATGAGGTGTACCACAAAGGCCATAGGGGTTTTGAAGCATGTGACTGACATGGTACCAGCCAGTGAGGAGGAACATAGCAAGCAGGGTAGAGAGATTTTGGAGAACTGAGTCAGAGTCTCCACTAGATAAAAACAGGTGTTCCATTCCCTGCCAGTGTATGACATGGCAGGCCAGACCACCAGAGCTGAGAAAAATAGGCCCAAGCACAGAAATGTTATGGTTCATTTTTAATATTTTCCCCAACACATTTCTAGTGACATAGATCAGGCATTCACAAAATAAGAGAATCAGAAAGTCTTTTAGATTTTAATTGCTCAGCTCTTTCATTTTTAAAGTTTCATGTAAACCCAAAAATATTTGTTAGCAAAACAATTTCTAAAGGCTGCCAAAATTAATTTCATTTTTTTTCTAAATCGAGTTTTATAATGAATGTATGTTGAGAATCAGCATCTGCTCTAGATTTCTTTAATGACATAGTGTTGTCAAGGCTGTTAATTACAGAGAAAAGTACACTTGGGTTTAGTTGAATTTCAAGATGTTATTTTGTATCAATTTATACTTCGCAGGAAATATAATTGTATTTACTAATTTATATGTGTGTGTTTTAACTTTTTCCAACAGTCTTAGTTGTTGTGTATCTTGTCAAACATAGAAAATACTATTTGAAATATCTTCCTACATCTACTGTATTGTGCAAATCAGAGTCAATAGCTTAGTTGAACTAAATTAATCCAAAAGAAAAACACAAGACAGCCGGGCGGTGGTGGTGCACGCCTTTAATCCCAGCACTTGGGAGGCAGAGACAGGCGGATCTCTGAGTTTGAGGCCAGCCTGGTCTACAAAGTGAGTTCCAGGACAGCCAGGGCTACACAGAGAAACCCTGTCTTGAAAAACCAAAAAAAAAAATAAAAAATAAAAAATAAAAAAGAAAAAAGAAAAACAGGACTAAAAGGCATCTGTAAATATCTTCAATGCCACTCTGTACAGAATGTGTCAAACTTAGATCATTCTTTTGATGACAAAGTTTAATGAATTAGATAATAATCACCTTTATCTGCTCTAGTAAGGGTACTTCTATTGGTATAAGTATTTCAAGAAACTGTAAACTGAATAAACTTTATGAAATTTTCTTTTTGAACATTGCTGTATCAATGAGTCAATAAAATTGGAATGCTTGGTTTCTCCAAATCATTAAATGCTTATAAAAGTGGCACACTATATTTGTTTATCTTAAATGCATATTTTATTCCTTTCTCTAAGCATTAATACTTTTCTGTGCAGTGGATGAATATTGAATAGGGCAACTTGCCAGCTCTCCACTTGAAACTTGGGATCTGGCACCACTTTCTGCTTTCAAAACACAGTCAAGCAAGACTCCTTGTTCACATAGAGCTCACATTAAAAAGAAAACTTAAAATTATCTTCAGAAAACATGAGACACCCTGATTCATGTGCTTAAAGAAGGTCAGCAGATTTCACATGCCAAGGAAAGCATATGACTTAAATTTCAGCACATGATTGCCTCTAAAATTGAAAAAAAAACTTTTTTCTTTTTGGAGGAATGTTAAGGTAGAAAGGAAGGTTGTTTCTGCTTTCATATATCATCACTTGGTATATTTACTGCTGTTTGAAACTCCAAATTGTGGCATTCTGTCAGACCTGCAATATAATTTTTTTAAATCATTAGGATTTCAAAAATCATACTCTTATACTTTTGTATAAAATAGCATTGCTACAAAGTCAACAATGTTAAAAACTCAATATTAAATAACAGTAGGTGAGGGAAAAGAAACTTCAGAGCAGACACAAGAACAGCATGCTTAAGCCCTTAATTTTATTACTGTAAATTTATTTTGATTTGTCTCTGGAACACAGCAGGAACAGAAGATGGTGACCGCATGTAGAATACTAAAAATAGCTCATTTAAGTGCATAATATAAATGGATGTAAATTAAATTCTCTTCAGTTCCAAAGCTTCAAGAGTTTTAAGGTAAATTATTATATTTTTCTTTTGTTATCAATGGCTTATTTCCATGTGTTACTTGCTCAATCTTTCTATTCTTGGATATGCCAATATGTTCAAAGGATGGAGGCCAAAATAAAATTTTAAAAGTATCTATGTTCTTGTCCAATCCATTTTTTATCAACATGTGCTGTGCATACTCTAGATGAGTAGTGGTAAACTATAATTTAAAGGGATCAGTATCATAAGTTCATTGTCAGTTTTGATACCTACGAAATGTTTTTACAAGTACAGTACAAGGATTTCGTTTCTTACCAACCAAATAGGCTACAATATTGAAATTCTCAGTAAAATACTCTATGAATAAAGATCAAACTAATCTTGAAATAAAGTATATCAAACAAATCTCAGTGATTATTTTATAATTTTAAGCCAGTTGTTTTGACATAATATACATATAACTCCAAGTTCTAGAAGTTCAAAATTCTTGAAATTTTCTTTTTCATATTTTGTTGTATTCACTAATAATTACATAGAATATTAGATGTGAAAACTTCATGATATTTAGCTTTAAGTATTCCCATTTTTGTAGTATGCTACTTACAGTACTGATAAATCTCTTTTTCAATGTCACCTAAGTATACTATAAATAGATTGGTCTGGAAAAAACACTAAAGATAAAAGCTATTGCATTTTTAATTAAACAAAAATTATTGGGTAAACAGGAAGTAATGAGACCATCTCTGTAGCACTTACAAATATTATTAATTTAACCCTCTATAATTTTCAGTAATTTGTTTTCCATTTGTCTATACCTTTGGGGATAGAGCTGTGAGGGTCTGGTATGAGGAAAGGGAATGGTGATAATGCAATTATATCTAAATTAAAAAATAAAAATGAAAAAAATCAGGACCCTAAATTGGCTAATTTTCAAAGATTGAGGGTATATATGGTGTCAAATTAGTTTCAGTTTTTGCCAGCTACCTGCTAAAATACTTTTAAAAGGAACTTTGGCAGGATTATTTTTTGATATTAAAAAGTCTAAAATTCATACTATTTTACATTTAAAGATAAAGAAACTCATAATACTATGGTATTGTAGTTGTAGATTCTAGTATGAGGAAGGCAGAAAATATTGATAGATTTGGCAAGCTGTAATTAGGCTTATTTTCACTATTTTTTATTTCATCATTTTAAGTCAATCTTGCAATTAGTGATTCACTGTAAGTACTTGCCTTATCGTGCTCCTTCTTTTTCCTTTGTACTTGTTCATATTTCTAAATTCTTACACTCAAAACTTTATATATTTCAATGTTTTGTGGCTAATTCTTCATTAAATTTTATGCTCTGAAAATAAATTGCTTTTCATTTTTATATTTTAGTATGCCAGATATACATTTTGTAATCTTTATGAGGAAAAATCAGGGAATTAAAATGTGTTCTAAAAGCCTATTTCACTGTGATTTTGTTAGTGTAGCTTAATTCTCTTCACATTTTCATTGAACTCAGTAAATCAAACATCATCCCTTAATCTTCCCAAAAACACCATATATACCCTCAATCTTTGAAAATTAGCCAATTTAGGGTCCTGATTTTTTCATTTTTATTTTTTAATTTAGATATAATTGCATTATCACCATTCCCTTTCCTCATACCAGACCCTCACAGCTCTATCCCCAAAGGTATAGACAAATGGAAAACAAAAATGCTTCCCAAATGGTAGCATTTTTCTACCATTGAGCACTATTTTGAAAGAGTTCTTTGTCACTCCAATTATACACCTTATGTTAAAACACTACCTACTCTGTGCTCCATATTATCTAAATGAACTTTGAGGTTTAAGAAGGCTCATCTTTTCTATAAATTCTTCCATCTTTTCATGAAACGACTTATGGTTTGAAATCTCCTTCTCAATTCTCTTATAAGATATTCTATATCTTCTTATTGCCATGATTAATTTGGATTTTATATTTTATTATAATTTTTAACTCATCCTCATCATTTCACCCTAAACAAGTATATCACTAACTATTTGTTATTTCTTTACCATTTTCCAAAGAACACACTCAACCAATTCTCCAATAAACAGAATACTGTTTATTCTGGTTATTGATAGGGAGACTAAAATTACATTATTTCTTTTTCTTATTCATAAGGGAACAAAAGTGTTTCCACATTTTATTTAGTTTATTCACTTACAGAACTTTATTAAACTGAGAAAATAATTTAAGTGATCTCACCATCTTGTGGTTCTGTATACTATGCAACTAGTATTTATCATGTTTAGCATTCATTGTATCACTTATATTTATTGTATATAAATTTGTTTATTCATGGTGTTTGTATGTGTGTTGTGTAACTTTTACATTCTGAAGTGCATGGTTTTGTAATAATACACAGTATAGTTGCACTGTTTTGTTATACTATTATTCACACATTTTTGAAGCAGGACAGTCTCATACTATTTCTAACTAAAATGACATGATCTCTGTTGTAAAAATCTGCATTTGAAAAGTTGCAGAGGAGTGTTAGACGAGTGGTATATAATTTTGTCCTTTGAATATGGATATGGCTGTTTTCTCCAATAACTCACAGAATATAGGGTGACCTCTACAATATCTGTGAAAAATTAAAATAGCAAAATAATTAGCATAGATTGAGGAGGGGGATCTTAAAACACATAATCTTTGGCTGAGCAAATGTTAGTGTTTATCAAGGACTTTAGCAATATAATTATGTTCTTTTTGCTAATTGAGGCACCCAGCTCAAATCAATGTCTTTAATTTGGAAAGATTTTTTTCCTGTTGTGTAACTGTTATTGATTGTGGAGAAAGATAGTTTAAATAAAGTATCAAACATTTATTTTAAATGTACATGTAGCTCTCTTATAAACTGTCTAGTGTATGTGAGACCTGTTTGTTTTCAGCTGTCAGAAGAACGAAAAATCTTTCCATAATACATTGAACCAAGAGAGTCTAGTATAATATTTCTGAGTGATGTAGCTTTTTTAATAAGCTATATTCAAGTTGTCAATTAAGATAATGGTATAATATCATAGCTCCCCAAGGGTAAGAGTGGAAAATAAGCTCTGAGGAACACTCATATGAAGATAAGGTCAGGACTTGGGAAAAAAAGGAATGGAGTGGGAAGCAATGGTGGCAGGTCCCGCATAGGAGCATAGGAGAAAAACTCTGGCTGGCAGAACCTGCATAGGGGATAGGGGAGCACCAGCAGGACCACACACCACACTGCAATGAGGAGTACTGGTGCTGGGTACCTGTGGAGCAAGAGACTGTCTGGCTAGCAGGGAAGGAGGTCCTGCTCAGTCAGCAGTGCTGTTCTGGCATGGACCTCCCAGGTACCTGTTAAGAAGCTTAGTTGGCTGAGAGGCAGCATGGCTGTGATCCTTCCCTGGTGGCTGGAAACACTGAGGCCTGCTCCAAGCTTCTAAGTGGCAAAATTTAATAAAAAGAGACAGTTCATAGTTTCCATGCTTTATTATTAGAAGAGTAAAAAGAGAAAAGGTGATAGAAAAATAAAGAGAAGAGAGAAGACAGAGGGATGAAGGATGGCCATGACCATGTGGAAAGGAGAAAAGAATAGAGAGAGAGATAGGGAACAGAGGGGCAGAGAGAGATGAGGCCAGAGAGAGGGGAACTAGAGAAAGCAAGGAGGGGCAAGAATCCTCCTTTTATAGTGGTCTGGGTTATAGCCTGGTGACCATGGGGCGGGGAAAACCTGGCTATAGCCAGGTGACTATAGGAGTGGAGTCCCGCCCGAAGACTAGGGGCCTGGGGCACCACCACAAGTGACTGATGGCCACAGGATTATGAAGTTGAGGAGTCAGTAGTCTGGAGGCATAGTTCCATGCCTTGTAGAAGAATATTCTACTGGGTCTCCTCAGTGGCCTTGCTTCAACCAGGTTACAGACTGTCTCACACCACAGTCGGTCCCACAAGGACTAGGCCTTTCTTAGCTGTGGGGTCATACCACTTTCTCATCATGGGTATCTCTTCAAAGGGATATTCACAAGATGGCAGCTTCATTCCCTCAGGATGTTTCACTGATATATCATAAAGTCAAGAAATAAGAAATGAGTGGGTAAAGTAAAATAGATATAGTTTTTCTTAAGTCATTCAGTTTTGTTCTGTCACATTTTCTATGTTGTGCTGGGTAGAATAAATTAATTTCTCTAAATCAATCAGCCTATAGGAACTAGAACTACAGTGTATCTGCTTACCTAGTTCTATCTTTATGCCTCACTTTTCTACTCTGTCCCAGATTTAAAAAAATTATCTAATGGTTTTGTGGTTTCTAGCCATTCTAAATGATCATGACATTTCAAACCATAGAAGGGTGAGTCTCTATGTAGGCATTTCACCACATATACATTTCAGGCAGGGTGCAGGCATGACTGTGGCTTGTTGGTTTTTCAACATTTGTAGTTATTGAGAAAGGTTTAGGGAGGTTATCACTTTATCATCCTCAAAGCTTTCTATAGTGGAAGAGAAAGGAGGACCTATGAAGAATTGGAGAATCTCAGAATAGCCTTACAGTGTCATGTATGTTGTCAATAGAAATAAATCTAGAATTCCTGAGTTTCAAAATGACATTTGATGTAAACACAAGCATATCATGTATAGAATTCAAATGGAGCTTATTTTAAGGTGAGAAAACATAATAATACAGCTTTCTAGTAACTGAGTTTAAGGCATATATTCCTTGAGATGGGTTCTGCTGTTGAATATAAAAGAATAAACTACACACAAAGCTAAAAAATTGTCTTAATCTGTAAATCAAGAAAAATGTCTTCTTTTTATGAAGATTGTTTTATAAGATGGACTTATATATGTAAAATATATAGTACAAAATATTTCAAGGATAAATACAAGCTATATCTTGCTTGTAATTGGTTCGTGTGACAAGATTTCACTGTAGAGGTCAGATGGCCTTGAACTCATGATCCATTTGCACCAGCCTCTCAAGTGTTGGAATTGCAGTCATGTAACCATCAAGTATTATCATTTGTATTATTATGTAGTGCACAATAGCCTATCTACTGATTGATTATATTTGGATGAGCTTTTATAATAAAGGGACCTAGGGGGACACCATCATTCTGTTATGGAGGGTTTTTTAATTAAATAATTTAAGACACTTTCTATTAAAATGTACATTTGAAATAGTTGTCAACTAGATATTTGAGCAAGTATGTGAATGCCAGTCTTTCTGGGTAGCAGGATTAATGGCAGGATACCCTAAGCAACGCTACAAGCAAAACTAAATAAATGATGAATTGAATACACTTCAGAGGTAAGAACATGTACATTGCACCAACACAATTTTCAGGGATTTGCTTTTATTTCTTATGATGCATTATATAAGATAATTTTTAAGCTTGTAAGACATGGCTCAAGAATATAAATAGAAAAAGATGGTACCAATATTTTTTACTTGTATAATTATCTATGTATAGGTATATATCTATTTCATATGTGATTTTACATAGATCAAGAAATTTATAAGTATATAGTATTCCTAAAAGTCCAAGACAAGTTCCTAATGAGCAGAACTTATCCAATAATTATTTACTGAATGTGTTTGATATGCTTTTATGATCTATCCATTTTTCATTTTTGTCATAAGCAAATGCCAATCCACTTAAAGCAAAGACTTCAAATCCCATTAATCTTTGTATTTCCTACTATCAAATGTGTTCTAAGCATATCACATGCATCTAATTAATCACTTCTTTGAGTAATTACAATTAATTATTAATTATTGACATTGTATTTGACCCAATTACCATTAGATTGTGCCCACATTTCTCCATTTTGTTCAAAAACACTGCAATTAAAATGCGCGTTATGCAGTTGCTCGTTTTAACTTCAATAACCATTGGAAAGTCATTGTTCCATCTTTCTTAGACAGAAAATATTTTTCATGTACGTTTATGTATGAACACACATATATGCACATACCTACACCTGCACTTTTGGAAATCAGAAGACAAATTGTGGGAGGGAAATATGTTCTCTCTGAGAATTGAACTCAGGTTGTCAGGGTTAGTGACATGCTCCTTTACCCTCAGGCCTCCTTGATGAGCATCATTGTTTTTTCTTTAGGTTATGTTTCAAAGAATGGTAGCACAGCAAGAATACAGAAAAATAACTATTATACAGCCCCTTTTCATTTTGTGATAACTTTTTTTTCTATTGCTCTCTTCATATCTTGATTCATCAGTAAGCCCATCTTTGATTCTGTTTTCCTTAAGGGTAAAAATCAATGGTGTTGAGATATGTGCCCATGTATATATATATCTCAAAATTCTAAACAGATGAGGATATACTAGAATGATCTCTAAATATTACATGTACGCTACCATGGCAAACTCAGAAGAAACACTCAAAAAAAAACCATACAATTTCTCCCTCTCTTGATTACATTTCAACATTTCCTGCTCTGTTCATAGTAAAGACCTATGATAATCATAACTAGACTTTGTAACTAAGGCTATTTTTTTAAAAAAATTTGGAATAACATGTTTATGTAGTATGCCTACATTCTAATTAGTTGCATTAGTTTTAAAACATTGTTTTTTGAAATGTCATATGTGCATACAATGTATTTTCATATTAATCCCCACTTCCCTCTCAAAGTCCTCCCAGGTTCACATGTTTTGTTTTTTTTTTTAAAGTCTACTCTGTCAAATTCTTGAGGCTCATATATGAAGTAGTGTGGGGATATGTTGTGAGTCTAGAATGTGGGTTGACCCACCAGAGATGATATTTTAGTGAAGACGACTCATGGCTCCTCCCTGAGAAGACATCAACTGTCAATAGTCCTGCAGCTAAAAGTAGGCACTCAGGAGCCTTTCCCTCCCCATGCTCAAATGTTGACTGATTTGATCTTCAGTTCTTACACATTCATCAATAAGTGCTTGTAGTTTATGAGTACACTGGTGTGTAAAGTCCAGAACACACTGATTCTCCCTGGACCTCCTTGACTTCTGATTCTCACAATATTTCTGCACACAGTGGGCCTTTAGGGAAAAGGCTTCTGACATACATAGCTGAGCATTCCACTGACATTCAAGGACTATCTATCATAATACAGGGATGAATGCACATCCATGTTTACTACTGCTCTATTTATGATTGTGAGGACATGGGAAAATCCTAGATGTTCATCAGTTGATAAGTAGATAAGTACATAATGAAATTATGATACCTGTAAGAAAATGAATTTGTTTCTATTTTTACACATATGCTTTGATATGCTTTGTGTGCATGTGTGTGTGTGTGTGTGTGTGTGTGTGTGTGTGTGTATGTATAGACCATGTGTATCTAATGCCCATGGAGGGTAGGAAAGGGAGCTGGATCCTCTGAGCTGGGAGTTACAAATGGTTGTGAGACACCATGTAGGTGTTGGGAATGAAAACTGGTCTTCTGGATGAACTGCTAGGCCCCTATCTTCAGGTCCTTGGAAAATGCTTTTAAACATGAAACTCCAAGATGAAACATAGGCTAAGGAAATTGAAATTTTTAATATAAGTGTAATGATGTTTCAGCATTGAATTTGTCAGTTTGATTTCTATGAACAAAGTAAAAAATAAAAATCTTACACATTGAAAATATTGTATTTCAAAAACCTTCTAGATATGTTGATATTTCATGAGTTCATGTGTATATATAGGTATATATACATATATGCATATATTCATTGAGAGTATTTAATCCTCATTTATAGGTAAGGTTAATGAGTTTACAAAATTAACTGAACTTCTAGGTGGAACCACAAGGACTCTCTCACTTCATAGCTTCTACTCTCATACAGTTCACATCATCAGAAATGAGAAAATATAATAATTTCATAGAGATAAAGCCTTCTGACATTAAATTATAAAAGTTAATTTACTGTGTGACTTTGTACAAAGGGGACATTTAGTAATATGATGAAAAGTGTCCTTCATAACACATTTACAATAAATGCAGAAGGGATATTCATAGAACTGTTTATAATGACCTCTGAGAACCGTTTAAAGGATAACATTAAAGTGCAAGTGAGTGAAACTGATTAAGCTTATACTAAGGTAATATGATCCTATGGAACAGTAGCCTAAGGTGATTCAAGAATAAAAGTGAGAGTATGTGAACCAACCTGCAGAATGTTATTATATTATATTAACAATGGTCATGATGAAAGAAAATTCATTTGTACATTCAAACAACAACTACATTTTTCCAACTGATATGCCAGAGACTATGCTAGGTATATATATATATACACATATATACATATATATATGTGTGTGTGTGTATGTATGTATATATAAACATATATACATATATGTATATACATGTGTATATATACATATATATACCTAGCATATATATATATGTATTATAAATATATATAATACATATATATAATACATATACACACAAATATATAAATATTTGTGTATGTTTAGTGTTTATATGTGTGCTAAAATTTATTTTTTTATAAAAATAAAGTTTATGTATTTTTTTATTTTCTATATTCTGTTTACATTCCAAAGGCTTTCCCCTTTCCCAGTTCCCCCCTCACCATATGTAAAGTTTATATTTTTATAAAATAAAAAAGTGTTTAATTATGGTTTTAGAGGGTTAGAGTCCATGATAGTAGAGCAAAGGCATGGTAAGAGGAACTGCTGAAAGCCATCCAAAAGTAGGAGGCAAAGAGACACTGGGAGTGGCATAGAATCTGAAACATCAAAGTCTGCCCCCAGTGACACACCTCCAATAAGACCATACTTCCTAATCCTTCCCAAACAATTCCACCAACTGGGAAGATTTGTTCAAATATATGAGCCCGTGGGGTCATTCTCATTTAAGAGTGAATGTTCTTGTGACTACAAAAACAAAAAGTTTTATTTAGCTTACACATCTCAATCACAGTCAATCATTGTGGCAAGGCAGAAACTCCAACAGACTATAAACCTGATCTCAAGAACTGAGGCACTATGAGTAATGCTGCCTATTAAACTTCTCTTCATGTTTTGCTAAGTTTGAATTTTTATATAGCCCAGGACTCCTTGCTCAGTGTGGTACCATCCCTGGTGGGCTGTGATCTATCATGCCCTACAAACTTAGTTGCCTACCGACCAGTTTTTTGGAAGCAATTTTTCAGTTAAGATTCCCTCTTCACAGATGACCCTAGCTTGTGTCAGGTTTACAAAAACAAAAACTAAAACAACATATTATGGTACTTGGTTTAGCCACTCCACCTCCAACCAGGTGGTATGTTAACATGAATTTGCTTTGAGCTAAAAAATTGCTTCTACTCAAACTTAAAGTAGGTGGAAAGCACATCAGACTGTGTGAAGTGTCCTGTTCTCATGTTACTCTTCTGTAGACCTGGAGAATTTCTACTAATAATCATCGTAACATTGGCTGGGATCTTGCAAACAGGGCATTTCAGCACCAGCAGCATGGAAATAAGGAGGTACAAATTGAATCACTCTCATTCCTTCTATAAACCTTCATTCTTCTCTACATTCCAATTTTTTTCTCTTTTTTTCTAAATTTTATTTTCTATATTCTTTGTTTACATTCCAAAGGCTTACCCCTTTCCCAGTTCCCCCCCACCATACATCCCATAAGTCCTCTCCCCCCCAACTATAACTATTGGGTTAGTCCATGCATAACCCAAGCCAATTTCTGAAGTAAAACAAATAAACTACTATAAAGGAATTATGTATGTTATACTAAAGAAGGTGTGCCTAGAGCTTTTGTTAAGTAAATTATCATAGTGGAAGTATTGCTAGAGATAGGACCTTAAAGAAGTGGGCAACTTTAAAAAGTGAAATAGGACACAGTGAACTTCCTGGAGAAAAGGGATAGCATTAGTTACACTGTTGAAAGAAATCTGAAGTACTGAAGGCCTATGCTCATTATATTTAATCAGGAAGCTTGGGAAAACCAAGTATTTAAAAACATTTGTGATTTGACAATAATTTTTGTATACCATTGGAATAAAAAGTTACAACTTTCAGTGGTAAGGTGAATAATAAAAATAGGTTAAGTAACTTTTGTAAGGATTCATGGTCTTTTATTTCACAAGGACCATGCTATTATCTACAGTATTATGATGATGACTAACTTTCCATTTTCTCAATGCTAAGAAGCTTGACTTGTATTCCATTCTGAGGAAACAACACTCTACTTTTTCTTGGTGTCTGTATCTCCAGGAAAAACAGGAGTCACATAAGAAACATTTTAAGAACAATTTCAATGTATTTGAATAAATGTTCCTCTTCTACTCTAAATCCTAGTATATTATATACTCAGTCTTCGGCAGAGAAAATGATCAAAACATGTTCTCTGAAAGTAGAAAAACTTTGTGAAGCCTTTTAGGAACTCACAATCACAAGTTGCCTTATGATACATTAGCTGCCAAATATACCACATTCTATAAAGTATCTATGCTTAGAAAAATAATTTTGAATTAACCATCTGAGTTTTGGGAAAATATTTGCAATACCAAAGGTTTTAGCATAGTAATCAAAAATTAATTATATATTTTAAAGTAAATATACAAGAATTTCATAGTTCTCTGACTATAGAACTGGTAATATTTAAGGTGATGAAATTACTGTTTTATAATCATGCATTAAATATATATCTCCTGTATATTTTATACACATAAATACATATATGTATGCATACATGTATTCATGTATATGTATATGTATATATATATATATATATATATATGATAACAATACTGTACCTTCTAAATATAAGAATTAAACATCAAATATTTTAGAAAAGCTTTTTAGGGAATTGTTGTTAAATCTTCTGATCATTATGTTCATTTTAGTAAAGCACTGAATGACTGAGTTTCCATTTAAAAACCGTAGTACCCTGTTGTTCTTGGTGCTTGTCACTGAAGTTATAATAGCCCAAAGTTGGAAATGTTCTTTTGTGTTTAGTTGTACATACCTACACAGTTGAAAGAGAATGTAGCAATGGTTGACAGTATTGTATTGTATTTCTACTCTATTTGTATAATGTTTACTGAAGCTGTCTACCACATCAGTCAATCTTGAAATTCACAGAAATAGACTGTTATGTGATGTTTTTTTTAATCTATCCTGAAAGAATTGTGACTGATATAACTGAAGAATTAACAATTAAAATTATTAAATGTCAAGTAGCAAAAGATTGTATCTTTGAGTTCTGCTCAGTACAGCCATGGTTGAAGTGAAAAAGACTGAGATACATCCATAAAAGTTCCAAGATCTCTAAGTTGTCACTTAACTTAGCAAAACCTAGTGTTTTATTTCTTTGGTTTTAGTTTAGTTTAGTTTAGTTTCTTTTGTTTTGTTTTGTTTTTCTCTGAGACCGGCTAGACACTGGGCATTGAACTAAGCCAAATGGATATTCTTCATCTGTCCTCATGCAGTGTTCTAGTTGCCAATTATTATCAAAATCATAAATATAAGCATAAAATACTAATATGAATAAAGACATGGAATTTTACATTGACACTGTTTCATAATAGAGTACCATGTTCTATCTTATTTGTGGAGTACAAAGGGATTTTAATCTCAAAATGGTACACTTTACCCATGATATAAAAATAGAACTAAGCCATTTATGTATCTGTGGGAGGTAAAAGGTAGATGACATGAGGCAGAAAATATTTCAGGAAGAGAGAACATAATGAGAGAGAGAGAGAGAGAGAGAGAGAGAGAGAGAGAGAGAGAGATCTGAAACATGGATAGAGAATAGAAATAATGAGAATAAAAAGAACTATGAGGAAGCATCATAAATTATATCATACTGGGCATGGTAGAATGTTTTCAAGCTTTGTTCTATATTTTAGGACTAAAGGGAGGTACTGATTTGTCTAAATCACGAAGGTATTTCATTGACCCTAGTGTGGAAAACTCAAAAGAAGAGGAGAGAAGGGTCTCTGGAAAATGACTTAGCCTGCTCCTACAGTTATATGATAAAGAGTAAGTAGTGATTACAGATCTAGGGGTAGCAATGAGATATTGAGTACAGAATGGATTTAAAAATGTGGAGGATTAGAGAATGGACCAAAGGGGCTGAAAAGATTTGTAATCACATAGGCAGAACAGCAATATCAACGAACCAGTACCCCCAGGGCTCCCAGGGACTAAACCACCAACCAAAGAGTACACATGGAGGGACCCATGGCTCCAGCTGCATATGTAGCAGAGGATGGCCTTGTCGTACACCAATGGGAGCACAGACCCTTGGTCCTGTGAAGGCTTGATGTCCCAGTATAGGGGTATGCGAGGGTAGGGAGATGGGTGTGGGTGAGTGGGTAGGGAGCAGCGGGAGGTGGATGGGACAGGGGGTTTCCTGAGTGGAAACCAGGAAATGGGATTACATTTGAAATTTAAATAAATAAAATATACAATTAATTTTTTTAAAGTAAATAAAAATGTTAGAAGACAAATTATTGGAACTAAACACAGTAAAGAAATGTGTATCAGAAATAATTGTTAGAAATTAGGTTTGGGCACCCTCTGGCGAGCACCGAGGCTGCTTTCTGCAACCAGCTCGCCGGCCCCTGGACCAGCGCGGCGGGCCTCCATATTGCAACCAGGACACAGCTGGAAAGGCCCAGGCTCTGTGGGACTTCCCCGCACCCTCTGGCGAGCACCGAGGCTGCTTTCTGCAACCAGCTCGCCGGCCCCTGGACCAGCAGAAGCGGCGGGCCTCCATATTGCAACCAGGACATAGCTGGAAAGGCCCAGGTAAACACCCCTTCCAGGGCTTCCCTCATGGGGGATCTGCTAGCGTCTCGGACCCAAGCAGGCTGAGTTCCGCTTAGGCTCTGCGGGACATCCCCGTGCCCTCTGGCGAGCACCGAGGCTGCTTTCTGCAACCAGCTCGCCGGCCCCTGGACCAGCAGAAGCGGAGGGCCTCCATATTGCAACCAGGACATAGCTGGAAAGGCCCAGGACACAGCTGGAAAGGCCCAGGCTCTGTGGGACATCCCCGCGCCCTCTGGCAAGCACCTAGGCTGCATTCTGCAACCAGCTCACCGGCCCCTGGACCAGCGGTAGCTGCGGGCCTCCATATTGCAACCAGGACATAGCTGGAAAGGCCCAGGTAAACACCCCTTCCAGGGCTACCCGCACAGGGGGATCTGCTAGGGTCTCTGAACCAAGCAGGCCGAGTTCCTTGCAACCAGGACACAGCTGGAGAAGCCCAGGTAGACAGACTCCAACAGGGGCTACAATCGCATGGGTGGCAGCCAGCTTATGATCCCTTAAAGCAGCAGTCACACATATTTACCAGTAGAGAAACAACAGGTGAGCCCAGCCTCACAGGAGATTCAAACACCAGCCACTAACAACAAGGCCAACTAAAACCAGAAATAACCAGATGGCAAAAGGAAAACGAAGGAACGTTACTAACAAAAATCAAGGCAACATGACAGCATCTGAACCCAGTTCTCCAACAATAGGAATCCCTGGATACCCTAAAACACCAGAAAAACAAGACTTGGATATAAAATCACTGGTCAGGATGCTGGTAGCTGAACACATAGAAAAATCTCGTAAAGAAATAGAGGAGAAAATGGATCAAAAGTTAGAAGCCTTTACGAGGCAAATACAAAAATCACTTCAAGAAATTCAGGAGAAGATGGATCAAAGAGAAGAAGACAATAAGGAAGAAAGACAAAAGTCACTTAAAGAACTACAGAAGAACGTGGGCCAACAAGTAGAAGCTATGAAAGAGGAAGCACAAAAATCTATTAAAGAAATACATGAAAACACAAGCAAGCAAACGAAAGATCTGAGCACATCCATCCAGATACTAAAAACAGATGTAGAAACAACTAAGAAATCACAGAGGGAGACAACATTGGAGATAGAAAACCTGGGGAAGAAATCAGGGGCCCTAGACGCAAGTATCAACAATAGAATACAAGAGATAGAAGACAGAATCTCAGAAGCCGAAGATACCATAGGAACCATTGATTCAACAGTCAAAGAAAACACTAAATGCAAAAAGGTGGTAACCCAAAACATCCAGGAAATCCAAGACACTATGAGAAGACCAAACCTAAGGATTATAGGTATAGACGAGAGTGAAGATTTACAAGTTAAAGGGCCAGCTAATATCTTCTATAAAATTATGGAAGAAAACTTCCCCAACCTAAGGAGAGAGATGCCCATGAATATACAAGAAGCCTATAGAACCCCAAACAGACTGGACCAGAACAGAAATACATCCCGTCACATAATAATCAAAACTCCAAATGTAATAAACAAAGAAAGAATACTAAAGGCAGCAAGAGAAAAAGGCCAAGTAACATATAAAGGAAAAGCTATCAGAATAACACCAGACTTCTCACCTGAGACCATGAAAGCTAGAAGATCCTGGGCAGATATCATGCAAACTCTAAGAGAACACAAACTTCAGCCAAAACTACTTTACCCAGCAAAACCCTCAATTGCCATTGATGGAGACATCAAGGTATTCCATGACAAAACCAAATTTGCAAGATATCTCTCCACAAATCCAGCCCTACAAAGGATAATAGGGGGAAAACACCAAGACAAGGACGGAAACTACACTCGGGAAGAAGCAAGATAGAAACCTCCTCTCATCAAACCCAAAAGAAGATAACCTCTCGAATATAAAAAATAAATAAGATAAATAAATATAATTTCAAAAATGTCTGGAGGTAATAATTACTTTTCCTTAATATCTCTTAACGTCAATGGACTCAATTCCCCAATAAAAAGACATAGACTAACAGACTGGATACGGAAACAGGACCCTACATTTTGCTGCACACAGGAAACACATCTCAGTGTTAAAGACAAACACTGCCTTAGAGTAAAAGGCTGGAGGACAATTTTACAAGCAAATGGTCTCAGGAAACAAGCTGGAGTAGCCATTCTAATATCAGATAAAATTGACTTTCAACCTAAAATCATCAAAAGAGACCCAGAAGGTCACTTCTTGCTGGCCAAAGGGAAAATCCACCAGGAAGAGCTCTCAATACTGAACATCTATGCTCCAAATGCAAGGGCACCCTCATTTGTAAAAGAAACCTTACTAAAGCTTAAAGCACACATTACACCTAACACAATAATAGTGGGTGACTTCAACACCCCACTCTCCTCAATGGACCGATCAGGAAAGCAGAAACTAAATAGGGACACAGTGAAACTAATTGAAACTCTGGACCAATTGGATTTAACAGATATATATATAGAACATTTCATCCTAAAGCTAAAGAATATACCTTTTTCTCAGCACCGCATGGTACCTTCTCCAAAATAGACCATATAATCGGTCACAAGACAGATGTCAACAAATACAAGAAGATCGAGCTAATCCCATGCCTCCTATCAGATCACCATGGAGTAAGAGTGGTCTTCAATAGCAACAAAAACAACAGAAAGCCCACATACACATGGAAACTGAACAATACTCTACTCAATGACACCTTGGTCAAGGAAGAAATAAAAAAAGAAATCAAAGACTTTTTAGAATTCAATGCAAATGAAGGTACAACCTACCCAAATCTATGGGACACAATGAAAGCAGTGCTAAGAGGAAAACTCATAGCTCTAAGTGCATCCAAAAAGAAACTGGAGAGAGCATACACTAGCAGCCTAACAGCACACCTTAAAGTGCTAGAAGAAAAACAAGTTAACTCACCCAGGAGGAGTAGAAAACAAGAAATCATCAAACTCAGGGCTGAAATCAATCAAATAGAAACAAAGAGAACCATACAAAGAATCAACAAGACCAGGAGCTGGTTCTTTGAGAAAATCAACAAGATAGATAAACCCTTAGCCAGACTAACCAAAGGACACAGAGACAGTATACAAATTAACAAAATTAGAAATGAAAAGGGAGACATAACAACAGAAACTGAGGAAATTCAAAAGATCATCAGATCCTACTACAAAGGTCTATACTCAAAACAACTGGAGAATCTGGAGGAAATGGACGATTTCCTAGACAGATATCAAATACCAAAATTAAATCAGCATCAAGTAGACCAGCTAAATAGTCCCATAACCCCTAAAGAAATAGAAGGGGTTATAGAAAGCCTCCCAACCAAAAAAAGTACGGGACCAGATGGTTTTAGTGCAGAATTCTACCAGACCTTCAAAGAAGACTTAAAACCAATACTCTTCAAACTATTCCACAAAATAGAGACAGAAGGGACACTACCCAACTCATTCTTCGAAGCCACAATTATGCTGACACCTAAACCACAAAAAGATCCAACAAAGAAAGAGAACTTCAGGCCAATTTCTCTTATGAATATAGATGCAAAAATACTAAATAAAATTCTTGCTAACCGAATCCAAGAGCACATCAAAACGATCATCCACCATGATCAAGTAGGCTTCATCCCAGGGATGCAGGGATGGTTCAATATACGGAAATCCATCAATGTAATCCACTACATAAACAAACTGAAAGAAAAAAACCACATGGTCATCTCATTAGATGCTGAAAAAGCATTCGACAAAATTCAGCATCCTTTCATGCTAAAAGTCTTGGAAAGAGCAGGAATTCAAGGCCCATACCTAAACATAGTAAAAGCAATCTACAGCAAACCAGTAGCCAACATCAAAATAAATGGAGAGAAACTTGAAGCATTCCCACTAAAATCAGGGACAAGACAAGGCTGCCCTCTCTCTCCATATCTTTTCAATATAGTACTTGAAGTTCTAGCAAGAGCAATTAGACAACATAAGGAAGTCAAAGGGATACAAATTGGAAAGGAAGAAGTGAAACTATCATTATTTGCAGACGATATGATAGTTTACCTAAGCGACCCAAAAAACTCCACCAGAGAACTTCTACAGCTGATAAACAACTTCAGCAAAGTGGCAGGTTATAAAATTAACTCAAGCAAGTCAGTGGCCTTCTTGTACTCAAAGGACAAGCAGGCTGAGAAAGAAATTAGGGAAATAACACCCTTCACAATAGCCACAAACAACATAAAGTATCTTGGCGTAACTCTAACCAAACAAGCGAAAGATCTGTACAACAGGAACTTCAAGTCCTTGAAGAAAGAAATCGAAGAAGACCTCAGAAGATGGAAAAATATTTCTTGCTCCTGGATTGGCAGGATCAATATAGTAAAAATGGCCATCTTGCCAAAAGCAATATACAGATTCAATGCAATCCCCATCAAAATCCCAACTCAATTCTTCATAGATCTAGAAAGAGCAATTCTCAAATTCATCTGGAGCAACAAAAAACCCAGGATAGCTAAAACTATTCTCAACAATAAAAGGACTTCTGGGGGAATCAATATTCCTGACCTCAAGCAGTACTACAGAGCAATTGTGTTAAAAACTGCATGGTATTGGTATAGCAACAGGCAAGCAGATCAATGGAACAGGATTGAAGACCCAGAAATTAACCCACAGACTTATGGTCACTTGATCTTTGATAAAGGAGCCACAACCATCCAGTGGAATAAAGATAGCCTTTTCAACAAATGGTGCTGGTTCAACTGGAGTTCAACATGCAGAAGAATGCGAATTGACTCACTCTTATCTCTTTGCACTAAGATCAACTCCAAGTGGATCAAGGACCTCCACATAAAACCAGACACACGGAAACTATTAGAAAAGAAACTTGGGAAGACCCTGGAGGACTTGGGCACAGGGGAAAAGTTCCTGAACAGAACACCAATAGCGTACGCACTAAGATCAAGGATCGAAAAATGGGACCTCATAAAATTACAAAGTTTCTGCAAAGCAAAGGACACTGTCAGAAGGACAAAACGGCAACCAACAAAGTGGGAAAAGATCTTCACCAACCCCACATCCGACAGAGGGCTAATATCCAATATATACAAAGAACTCAAGAAGTTAGACCCCAAAGAACCAAATAACCCTATCAAAAAATGGGGCACAGAGCTAAACAAAGAATTTTCACCAGAAGAAATTCGGATGGCCGAGAAACACCTTAAAAGATGTTCAACATCATTAGTCATCAGGGAAATGCAAATCAAAACAACCCTGAGATTCCACCTCACACCAGTCAGAATGGCTAAGATTAAAAACTCAAGAGACAACAAGTGCTGGCGAGGATGTGGAGAAAGAGGAACACTCCTCCATTGTTGGTAGGATTGCAAAATGGTAAAACCGCTCTGGAAATCAGTTTGGAGGTTCCTCAGAAAATTGGGCATGTCACTCCCAGAGGACCCTGGCATACCACTCCTGGGCATATACCCAGAGGATTCCCCTGCATGCAATAAAGACACATGCTCCACTATGTTTATAGCAGCCTTGTTTATAATAGCCAGAAATTGGAAGGAGCCCAAATATCCCTCAAAGGAAGAATGGATACAGAAAATGTGGTATATTTATACAATGGAATACTACTCAGCAATTAAAAATAATGAATTCATGCAATTTGTAGGTAAATGGTTAGCCCTGGAAAATATCATCCTGAGTGAGCTAACCCAATCACAAAAGAATGCACATGAAATGCAATCACTGATAAGTGGATATTAATGAGTCCAGAAGCACTAAATACTCAAGACACGAATAGCAAGTCAAATGATTCCCAAGAAGAAGAAAGGAGAGGACCCTGGGCATGTAAAGATTGCATCCAGTTTAGTAAAGAAACTGAGGGGGGAGGGGGAATGATTGGGGAATAGTTGGGGGGAGAGGAACTATGGGAACTATGGTGGGTGGGAACTGGGAAAGGGGAAAGCCCTTGGAATGTAAACATAGAATATAGAAAATAAAAATTTAAAAAAAAAAGAAATTAGGTTTGAACAGCTGAATAAATGGTGGTATAATTCTTGAGACCAGTTCAAGGATATTAGCATTGATCTCAAGATTCTCAGATTATATATGCTGGCCTTGATGTTTTGTTTTAATATCTAAAATGTCAAGAAAGAGGTAGAACAAAAATTGGTGTTGGAGATATAAAATTAGGAAGCATTGGTATACATGGTGTTTTTTTAATTGAGTGATATTAAGGTATTAAGGTTAAGGACAATAATAATTGAAATCTATGTTCAGGTACAATATTGCAGAGTGCCAAGTGCAGTGTCTTCTAAATTGCTTTTCTGGCTTAAGTTCTTCCATGTCTTCACATAACTGCCTGATACCAAAGAATGATTTATATGATTTTTTCTCTCAGTTCTATTCATTATACCTAAAATAAATCATATATGAAAAGCACTATTGTAAAAATATCAATTATTTTTGGAATATATACTTATATCACCAACTGTTTTGAGGTAAAGCCCCAATCTGAATGTTTCATAGAAGAAACATTCCATATTTCCCACTTTAATATACACTATCATACTGTAATTTTATTTCTAGAACACATTCTTCTCTTATGAATATTCATCTCTAGTGTCACAGCAAAATTGAAAATTATACAAGCAGAAAAGTGGCCAATTCTACAAATATTTTGTTTCAGAATATACTAGGTTTTAGTAATTGTAAACATGTTTGTTTTTCAGTATAATAAGCACTCAAAATCTCCACTTTCCTGGGTACCCCACCACACTGTGTAATAGTAAATAGTACAGAGGAAAAAAGACGATTTTAAAGATAATTTTACTAAGTAACTCTACTGTCTGAATTATTATTTTTATCTTCCTGCTTGCCCACCTCTCTCACAAAAACAAACATATAACCATGCCCAGAGAAAGAGGAGCATTTTGTTATAAATGACTGTTATGGGTGACATATTATCACTATTTTATACATGAGGTAATAAACAAAATAAATATTATATGAATATATTATAACTTGCTTAATTTAAACAGATCAAGTCATAGAATTAAAATGAAAACCACATTATCTAGCTTCCTGGCTCACTCTCTTTCTTACCTTCTTGTGCCTCCTACAAACCATATAGCCAGTACTGGATCTCCTTTCTTCTAAAAACGCCACACTAAAACTATGAGACATTTATTTTGTTTCAGAAGATGAAGAGAAATGACACCCATTAGAGGTCATAGACTCAAAATTCCCTCTAACCTTTGCTTTCATCCTTTATTCAACAGAATATTACTTTGGTAGAATGATCATAGTGGGAAACAAAGCATGTTATTTTTTTTCATTTTTATTGGTTATTTTATTTACTTACATTTCATATGTCATTCCCCTTCCAAGTTTCCCCTCAACAAATCCTAATCCCTTCCCCCTCCAAACTCCCCTGCCTCTGTGATGGCGCTCCCCCACCCACCCACCCACTCCCACCTCACTGCTCTGGCATTCCCCTATACTGTGGCATTGAACCGAGCCATAATAGGACTAAGGGCCTCTTCTCCTGTTGATGCCAGATAAGGCAATTGTCTGCTACATATGCAGCTGGAGCCATGGATCCTTCATGTGTACTCTTTGGTTGGTGGTTTAGTCCTTGGGAGCTCTGGGGGATATGGTTCTTTGATATTGTTGTTCTTCCTATGGGGTTGCAAACCACTTCGTCTCCTGTAGAGGAAAATTCTTTACAAGTTTTTGTACCAAACAATTTAGAAAAAAAAGCCTTCCAAAGGACTATAATCTAGAATAAGAGTTACTTTTCTTAGGAGATAAGATGGTATCAAAGAACAAAATATTATTATTTATAATAGAGATTAAGTGAAAAATTTATTTAATTTACTAGCCCAAGAATAATTTAATAATATCACTACCAAAATTTAGTTTGTACAAGTTCAGTTACACTTTATTTTAGTGTGTTTAATTTGTACTTGTTGATAATGATAATTCAAGAACTATTCTTTCAAATGTGAGGATGTTAAAAATATCTTCTAACCCAAAATTAGTTTACATTTATACTTAACATACTACAAATGATTACACAATCCAATTTATAAGCCTACAAGTATTGTGTCTGATTTTGAAGCCTGTATTCATGAATAGTAACATATATTTTCTTATGAAATCTTATGTAAAAGTAATATCCATGATTATGTCTTCAAATTCCTTAATTATTTCTGTTCTTGTTTTGCCTTTCTTTGTATTGTAAATGCCTTTATCTTGAGACTATTTTAGTTAAGCTAAGAATAAATAATAACACTTTCTATATATTTGGATTATTATATAAGGTATTATTCATGATGCCAAAGGAGGTCAACAACTTTTAGAATGTTTAAATGATACCTAAAATCTGTAATACTCTATGTACAGGCAGACTCATAAATAGATGTATATGAGTAATAATTAAGTGGTAATATAATATATTGGAAGCATAGATGCACTGATCATTATATATCAGCAAGGATATAAATATATCTGAATCTGTATGAAATGAAAACTACATGACATTTCTACAATTCAAATAAAATACTTCACCTTTGTTAAATCAAGTAATTTTGTTTCAAAATGTCTCTAACTTGCTGGATTTTTTATTTATTCTTTTTATCAAAAAGTGACCATAACATTTTATTAGACATCCACTGCATACCTTAATCTGTGTGATATTGTAAATTTATTAAAAGTATTACACTATAGTCTCTTGGCGTATTTACAGTGTGAAATAGTGGAATATAAGTGAATTAAATAATTACAAAACAGAATGATACTGTCTTATATCCATCCATATGAGACCCCATCCAATTGAGGAGACAAGTCTAATGCAGGAATATAGAAGGGATAATTTGAAACAAAAAGCACTAAGGGACAAAGGAGATTTATAAGGACAGAGAAGACTATTCCAATAAACACAACACTCTTCCAAGGCAAGTAAAGTAAGTATTGGAGATACAGAAAGATATAAACATCTAAAAGGTTTACCAGCATGTCATTATGTCCACAGGTTCAACAATAGTTAGCAGCTATACAAATTTCTAAACAATATATTGTTCTAGAAATATAATCAATTACAAATAAATACTTTACATTGGGAAATGAAACCAATCTGTGCATATTTCAATATTGCTTGCTTCTGTTCTGAAATTGCCTAATACATTTAAGAGTACAGAGAAATTTAAAAGTATAGACATGAATGGAACATGGTTTGGATATGATATCCTAGGTGAAATTAACAAAACTCATTTATTCACATAAAATATGGAATCTGAAAATTAAACACAAACTATCACATTTATATTAACAAAAAGTACACTCATAATACCAGAACACTGTATTGGTATTTTCTCTAGCAAAACATATTTGATTATATTATATTTCAAAATTATTAAAAATAAAAATTAGTAAACAAAATATACATACATTTAAGTGTATGTGTTGCCTTCAAATACAGAATTGACACTGTATATAATTTGTATTTAGTATTCATTCATATTTTGATTTCAGAAGCAAGCACGATAATGTTTCCACAATAAAGATGGGTTATATTTTGAGGAAGCAAAAATTACAATCATTGAATAATACAAATCATTTTAAAAGGTAATAAAATCAGATGAAGATTTATATCTGCTGTAGCACAGAATGTGAGACCATGTTTTTACTTTACTTATTTTAAACATTTTAAGACAAAACTTAACTTTAAAAGTTATTGTAAGGCTGAATACAAATAGAGTATTTGGTCGTTCAATGGTTTAGTACAAACCATCTATCTAGATTTCAATAAATGTTATCAGAAATGACAATACATCTCGTTTTTACATAATCCAGTATGCTTACATACAGACTGATAGAAACATCCCCAAATTTCAGTCCATTTTATTCTATATAATAGCAAAAAAATTCTACAATGTATCATAATTTTTCTAATTTATATTTTAAAAACAGAAAAAAAAAAAAACCTTTAGTAGTTAAAGGGATTTCCGACCACTTATTCTTCAATAACTACCTCTTACTCCCATCTAGCCATCTTTTCTCTTCCTCAATTGTAGGAAGCCACATTCGCCATTACAAGATGGTGCCCATTTCCTGTGATGAATCAGCGATGTGCTGTTGTAACTCCACTCCGCGCCTTACTGCGCATGCGTGGGTAGAGGTTTGGCGGTTCGCAGCTCAGTCCTGGAGCATGCTTCTGAGGCATCATTGCGTGCACCAATCAGGTAGAAACACGTCTAGCCTAGGCTTATTTAAGATGCACCGTTCCTTCTTTCTGGGTCTTTCGCCTCTGCAATCAATCCCGCAATAAACGTCTGTGGAAGGATCCTGTTTGTCTCGTGTCCTTCTTGCTGGCGAGATAGATGCTACCGACACTCAATACTGCATTGTGTACAGAGAAAATGATTGAGGTGCATGTATGCATACAAAGAAGTTCAGTGGGGCAGGTTAAAAAGGCCCAAGGGACCTGAAATTCGTAGACCTGATATAATTTTGCAAAACCTGTAATGCTATATGCAGGGAAGAATGACAAAATAGCTGTTATTTCATATGATTGCTCAGATTGTCAAATTAGAACCCCCATACTATATGCTTTGGTAACAGCCACCAATCTCCCACTCAAAACTGGTCTTGCTCAGTATGTAACTGCAAATGAACTGGGTACATTGGAGTCTCAAAGCAACTATTCATCTTGCACTAGCTGGTTCTGTGTGTCAACTTGACACAGGCTGGAGTTACCATAGGAAAAGGAGCTTCAGTTGGGGAAGTGCCTCCATGAGATCCAGCTGTGGGGCATTTTCTCAATCAGTGATCAAGGAGGGAGGGCCCCTTGTGGGTGGTGCTATCTCTGGGCTGGTAGTCTTGGGTTCTATAAGAGAGTAAGCTGATCAAGCCAGGGGAAGCAAGCCAGTAACAAATATCCCACCATGGCCTCTGCATCAGCTCCTGCATCCTGACTTGCCTGAGTTCCAGTCCTGACTTCCTTTGGAGATCAATAGCAATGTGGAAGTGTAAGTTCAATAAACCCTTTCCTTCCCATCTTGCTTCTTGGTCATGTTTATGCAGGAATAGAAACCCTGACTAAGACAGATCTCTTCAGTCTCGAGACTGCCAAGCCCTTAAAATCGGTACCCTCACCATTGAGTCATGTCGTCCCTCTGAAAAGTTCTTCTTAGCAGTCTGACTGCAGACATCTTGTGTATTTCTCAAATCCCTTCCAGATGTTTAGATGGGTTTTTATACAAGACAGAGCTCTACAGAAATCGTGGTCCTTGTTTCATGAATTGGACTTTCTCCTCCTGGAGAATACAGGAATACCTTTCTTTCTAGGGTCTCTTCTTTGCCCTTACCCTGGACTCCATCATCTCAGGCTTCTGAGGTTCCTGAGGAGTTAGAATGTAATAATGCATCATGCCATTCACTTGTAACCTCTATATATTGCTATCTGTTTGTCACTGAAGAACCCTTAAACTTCGGAGCTTCCCTTGACTATTTCCTTACCACTGCCTTGCCTTGAATTGGGGTCAAGGAGTAGGAATTAGCAAGATACCCTTTAGGGATTCAAGTTTAGTCACTCAGCAACTTCAGGTTCAGAAGATAATAAGGAACAAGAACAGAGTAAATCTGGACTAGTTTAAAATGCCATCTGCAGAGGGGCTTTCACACAAATCACAGAAAGAAACCATAGAGGGTACTTGGAAATGCCTCCATTGCCTAGTCCAGTTCAAAGAACGACCTCGGTCAAAGTGTCCTCTGATTATACCAAGTGCACATTTATTTATTTCTTCCCATGTGTCACATTCAGTGCTCCTTTTGATCCCCTGCTTGACTACATTTTTAGGTTTTGATTTTAAGGCTACTTGGGAGCTGTGGTGAGGCTGGTAGAAAAAACCACAAAAACAAACTTGTGTTAGCTACTGAGCTAACTGAAGCTCAGCCCTCTAGGAATCTCCCGAGAGTTTCCACACAGCCTTCTTCCGAGCCCATCCCCTCTGCTTCTTCCCAACCCCCACCCAGTCTGGCTTGTGCTACCCAGCACCCCACGGCCAATAGCCCCTCCTACTCTCTCCGCCTCTCAACCTCAGGTCTCTTAGCTTACTCTCTAGCCACACACTGACTCCACCACCTCCCAGACGGCAGCACTTCCCGCCCTCGGCCAAGTCCCAGGCACTGCAACCAACCACACTCAACGCCCGCCGCGATCAGCACGCACACAGCTCCTTGCAGAGCCACGCTGCCACCTTCGCCTCTTTGGCCACCAACTCACCCAGGACCCGGGACGCTCGGTGCCCTAGGGATCACTCAGTCCCCTGGCCCCTGGGACCCAGTGCCACCCACGCTGATTCAGAGACACAGCCACCCCCACCCACCGCCACCACGGCCAACACGGGTGCCACGCGCCGCCGCCGCCGCGCCGCCGCCGCCGCCTCTGCAACCCGCCCGCCGCCCACCATGGCCCCGCAGCAAACAGGTAGCAGGAAGCGGAAAGCCTCGGAGGTCGAGCAGGGCGCCGGGACTTCTTCATTGCCTGGGCGGGCGGCTGCAGCGGCGGGAATGGGCCAAGCGGATGGGCCATTGCTGCTGGCCAAGAGGCCGCGGCGGCCCGTGGCTCGCCGCTCCTTAGTGCACTACTTGAAGGGCCGGGCTCTGGGCGCCGATGGCCAAACGGGGCTCGCGGGCTTCGAGGGCGATCTGCGCAGTTACGGGGTCCTCCGGCTGCCCGAGCTGCTGAGGGAGCGCCAGCTGACCCTAGGCCCTCTCAACAAGGTGTTCGCATCCCAGTGGCTTAATGCCAGGCAGGTGGTGTGTGGCACCAAGTGCAACACACTCTTCGTGGTTGATGTCCAGACCGGCCAGATCACTCGCATTCCCCTGATGCGAGACCGAGGGCCTGGACAAACCCGTGCCCAACCCACCTGTGGCATCCACGCCATCCAGCTGAATCCCTCCAAGACCCTCCTAGCTACAGGAGGTGAAAATCCCAACAGTCTAGCAGTCTATCAGTTACCTACCCTAGACCCTGTGTGCTTAGGTGACCGTCAAGGCCACCGGGACTGGATCTTTGCCATCGCATGGATGAGTGATACCGTGGCTGTGAGTGGCTCCCGTGATGGCACCGTGGCACTCTGGCGGGTGGATCCTGACATGTTCAATGGCAGCATTCCCTGGCACAATAATTCAGGAATTCCACGGTATTCACACATTCGTCCAAGGGACATGGAGGCCATCCCAAGGGCAACTACTAACCCGGGTAACCGCAAAGTGCGAGCCCTTGCATTCAGTGGCAGAAACCAGGAGCTGGGAGCTGTGTCCCTGGATGGCTACTTCCATCTGTGGAAAGCTCGGAGCTCCCTGTCCAGGCTGCTGTCCCTGAGGCTGCCCTACTGCCGTGAGAACGTGTGTCTCACCTACTGTGATGAGTTGTCCCTCTACGCTGTGGGTTCCCAGTCTCACGTTTCCTTCCTGGATCCAAGACAACGCCAGCAGAACATCAAGCCCTTGTGTTCCCGAGAGGGAGGCACAGGTGTGCGTTCTCTGAGTTTCTACCAGCACATCATCACGGTGGGAACAGGCCACGGTTCTCTGCTCTTCTATGATATTCGTGCCCAGAAGTTCCTGGAGGAAAGGGCCTCAGACAGTCCCGACTCTTTTCTTGGGCGCACAGGGAGGAAGCTCAAACTCACTTGTGGCAGAGGCTGGCTCAACCAAGATGAACTCTGGGTAAACTACTTTGGAGGCACAGAGGAATTCCCCAATGCACTCTACACTCACTGCTACAATTGGCCTGAGATGAAGCTATTCGTGGGTGGAGGTCCACTCCCTTCAGGCCTTCACGGCAACTATGCAGGCCTCTGGAGCTAAAGCCTCTGTGTTCTTGGGAAAATGTTCAGATTTATCTTTAAGTTCAGGCTAACATTCTTTGCATACATGCTTTTGTGTGATATGGGTATGTACATGCCTTATTGTGTGTGTGATTTATTTTCAAAGTGGAGTTGACCCAAATTCCTAGTGCTCAACAACAGAGAGAAGGAAAAGAGAGAGAGGAGGAGGAGGGAGGGAGGGAGGGAGGGAGGGAGGGAGGGAGGGAGGGAGGGAGAGAGAGAGAGAGAGAGAGAGAGAGAGAGAGAGAGAGAGAGAGAGAGAGAGAGAGAGAGACCTATATCTCTTAGCAATCAAAACTTAGTTTGACTTTGGCACTTTTTCTCAGAGCATTACATTTTTGCTGTATTATACAAAAATGTCTTCATCATACTTTTTCGCAGTAATTTATGTATCTTTTTTCTTTAGGCAAATTCAGTTATTGCTTTCAGTGGAATTCAGCAACAGAGTTTTACCAGCATTTCAATAATTTGTTTAAGTCGCTTGAATATTCCATGGACATGTTATTTTGATAGAAAATGTTTTAAAATGTTTGTTGGGCTGATCTCAGAAAATATTTAAAGCGCTAATCAAAGTTTTAAAAAAATGTGCTTCAAGTTTTAGATTATTAATGTTTGTAGTATCTTTCATTTGAATGTAGGAAAATTCAGTAGTGGCTTTGAACATTATGGGATATGAAATGACTTAAGATGTATTATCTTATTTTTGGAATTATACAATATTTTCAAACTACTAATCAACAAAATTTTAATTCAGAAAAACCTGAGCATAACCATGCTTAGCCCTAAAGCTTTCTTTTTAAAAGTACTGTATTATGACCTGCTTTCCTGAGAACCATTTATGTTAAAGATGTTTGGAGCTAATGAAATCTGACATAAAATTTCAGGATAATTAGAAAGGTATTTGGGGAATTAACATTTCCTTAGCATTCAAGAAATACAGTCCAGTTAGCCATTTGCAATGATCAGAGTGAGTGAAGTTGATTCTTGTATTGGGTACATACATAATTATTTTATGTGGATCACTTTTTAGTATATGATGTATTGTTAAAAATATAAAATAAAAATGGGTTCAGCATCATAGAAATTAAACTATGTTTTAAAATGATTAAATGTGATTTTACATTTACTTGTCCTTCTACAAATGTATTTATCCAAATCAAAATATTCTAGGAGAGGAGCCTTGGCTTCATCGATCCACACTTCATTTTGCACACTTGCTTTGTTTAAAGGAAACATTTATAGATTAAAAGATAAATGATACTGGACATAGGGATAATAAATAGTTCAGACTTAAGAGCTCGTTCTGTTCTGCTCTTCCTGGGTTGCTGAGTTCTGTTACCAGCATTCATGTCTGAAAATTCATAACTGCCTTTAACTCCAGTTCCAGGAGATCTGATACCCTCTTCAGGCCCATGCAGACCCTTGGGCATATATGACAGACAAAGAGACACAGAAACATAAACATGGACAGTGTTTTCAAAAGATATGTAGTAAAAAAGTCTCTCACTTCTGGATTCCTGGCCCTGGCCATAGTTTACTACAAGGATACTTTGTGTGTATATAACCATTTAGAAAGATTTTATGAATAACTAAGGATAAGTGTGTATATATGATTTAGATATAAATAATAGAATGAACTCAAATATGTATACACTTTTGTTTAAAAAATTCATACAGGTATAACTAATTTGTTTTTATTGTATATTATCCCAGTACGCTGTTGGAATGTACTTTTTAATAATCATTATTAATGTGGTAAGTATTCAGCTGAATATATACTTTCACTTGTCAAAGAATATGTACAAGAGAATTCCTAGAAATTAAATTTCTGGGTAAATTACTTTTTGATGATGATTCACCTATGGAGGTCTGCCTTAATATTTTCCATTGTTCTCATATCTATCCTTTCTTGATATTTTCAAGGCCAGTATGGCTAACTTAATGAGATTTATGGTGATCATAAAAGCTACCTTCTAAAATAATGATTTAGAACATGAGGAAATAAGGAGACACAATATAAATACTATAAGACAAATAAAGAAAAGTTTTGCCTTGCATACATGGAATTGAGTTATCCAAGAGGACCTTTAATTATTTCAGTTTCCTGGTCTATGGTAACATGATTTCAGTTATTTAAAATGAATCAGTATTAAATGGTATTGAATGGACTCCAAGAAAGATAGAAAGGTTAGTAGAAACAATATGAGGGGGAATTAAAGTGAAAAAAAATTGCCATTTTATTTGGAGGTGAAAAACTAAAATGGAAAACCCTGAATCTCTGCCTTGGCCACAAAATTTGTGGCAATAAGTAAATGTAGAGACATTTTCATGGAAGATACAAGTGGAAACTGACAAATTAAGCTGTGAATAGTGAATTTGAGAAATATATTGGGATAATACATCCAGTGAAGTAGTGACTCTAAGAATAAGATGAGGTTTCTCATTGTTATGCAGAGATTACTATGAGATGCTGGTAATCTATTATTTTTAGGGGAAAACAATACAAGTGTCTAGGAAGGACACTAGAAAGTAACTGGGATAGGGGGCATGTAAGAAAAATATAAGTGCCCTGTTTTACAAAAATGTTATAACATCCAACATGACCTCAAAAAGATATTTTTTTCAATAGTGATATAATTTTCTGTCTTGATCACAGTTGTAAAGAAGTGTCTGACTCCTAGTTAAACTCCCTAGATACTATTCCATGTCCCTTTGGATAGCTTAGATTGGTCCAGAGTTGATACCTTATCTTCTTGAAGAATGTAAAATTGGCTTAGATCTCTAAGCAGGGCTTCTAACACTGTGTATTATACCCAGTACTCACAACACCAGCATCTCTAAAAACATAAAAACATAGCAACTTCAGAGTTGGACCATTACCACACTACCTACTCTGCTCTCCATATGCTATGCTACCCTAACCTTTGCCTTGTTTTCCACACATTCAAATGATTAACCTATATTCATTTCAAATATCAGTGTCACAAGACTGCATTTTTCATGGCTATAAGAATAAATGAGCTATTATAGGAAAAATGGTTATTTCCTCAGAATTATTATCTGACTTATAAGTAAAATAAAATTGCAACTTGATTTGTTAAGAAAAACATTAACAAAATCTGTCAATAAATTAAAAGTAAATGCTACCACTTAAAAATAAAGTTAGTCTTTAATGAAAGGGTTTTCACCTCTGGGAAGCAGCAAGATAGGGAAGCTGCATGATTAATATGTACAAATGAGGTATTTTAAGGTTTTTTGGATAAGATGCTGAAGTCCAAAGGAAAAAGTTAAGGGAGCAGAAAGTATGGGAAAATTACTATAATTATATATCAAAAATGATGGAGTTTAAGTTTTGATTATCAATTCAAAACACCATTGTATCTTATGATAAAATTTCTGGTGCCTGCTTCCTTAGGGTCTTCAAAGAATGTTAATTAAAATGTTTATATTGGAAAACTCCATGTGAGCACTATAATAAGGAAGAAGGCAATTATCATACCAAAATTCTGGCAGAGTACTAAAAACCAGACAGTGACTCTGACAGATAAAAGAGAAAAATGAACACAAACCTAAGATACAGTTATAAGACCTGTGTGATAGCAGCCAGCATTCACAGACAATTCTATTCAAATATTCAACTCCATACTTCCACATTGAAAGCATACCTGTTTTTTTTTTTTAAAAGCAAGATCCATTAGTAATGCATATATGTTCACTTGGCTAGTGAGGCTCTCTCTCATAATGAGGAATATTATACAGTTGCTAAAATACTGGAGCTATCTTTTATGTACTTGGATGTTTAAATTGTCCTTAATGCCATTGTTAGTGATATGCAAAAATAAATAAACTTATAATCACATTTTTATTTGAAAATGGAAGAAATAATCATAATTAAGTATAATATTATATGCAATGGTATTAATAACTTGTTTCTTTATAGAAGGCTATGGAATAGTTAATTTGTTACATATGTCATATATTTATGAAATACTATAAAAGTCCAATCCATGATATGCATTTCTTTAGAATACAGAAAGGGAAAACCACCAATAAAGACAGTTTTCTAATGCTGGCTTGGATTGAGAAGGAGAAAAAATGAAGGGAAGTGATGTATACTGAAAACTTCAGCAAGGAGGTGAAACAGGATAAAGATAAAAGAATTCACCTCAATGCAGTACGAAAGTTCATAGAGACATTTTGTAAGAATAATTGGAGCAGTGATTGGCCAGCCACATACTCTGTCTCTATAAAGGTAGGTAAATAACTGTATTTTTTAATTTATTTTATTTTCCATATTCTTTGTTTACATTCCAAATGAATTTCCCTTTCCTGGTTCTCCCCTCCCCATTAGTCCCATAAGTCCTTTCCCCTACACCAGTTCCCCAATCAACCCCCTCCTGCTGTCCTGGCAATCCCCTACAATGCTGCATCAAGCCTTTCCAGGACCCGGGCCCTCTCCTTCCTTCTTCTTGGGAATGCTTTGATATGTGGGTTGTGTATTGGGTATTCGGCACTTCTGGGCTAATATCCACTTATCAGTGACTGGATTCCATGTGTGTTCTTTTGTGAACAAGTTACCTAATTTAGTATGATACTTTCCAGTTCTAAACATTTGCCTAAAAATTCATGAATTCATTGTTTTTAATTGCTGAGTAGTATTCCATTGTGTAAATATACCACATTTTCTGTATCCATTCCTCCATTGAGGGATATCTGGGTTCTTAACAGCTTCTGGCTATTATAAATAAGGCTGCTATGAATATAGTGGAGCATGTGTCCTTATTACATGCTGAAAAATCCTCTGGGTATATGCCCAGGAGTGGTATAGCAGGGTCCTCTGGAATTGCTGTGCCCAGTTTTCTGAAGAACTGCCAGACTGATTTCCAGAGTGGTTGTACCAGCTTGGAATCCCACCAGCAGTGGAGGAGTGTTCCTCTTTCTTCACATCCTTGCTAACACCTGCTGTCTCCAGAATTTTTAATCTTAGCCATTCTGACTGGTGTGAGGTAAAATCTTAAGGTTGTTTTGATTTGCATTTCCCTAATGATTAATGATGTTGAACAATTCTTAAGGTGCTTCTCAGCCACCTGAAGTTCTTCAGGTGAAAATTCTCTGTTTATCACTGTACCCCATTTTTAATAGGGTTATTGGTTTCTCTGGGGTCTAACTTCTTGAGTTCTTTGTATATATTGGATATTAGCCCTCTGTTGGATGTGGGGTGGGTGAAGATCTTTTCCCCATTTTTTGGTTGCAGTTTTGTCCTTGTGACAGTGTCCTTTGCCTTACAAAAACTTTGTAATTTTATGAGGTCCCATTTGTCAATTCTTGATCTTAGAGCATAAGCTATTGTTGTTCTGTTCAGGAAATTATCCCCTGTGCCCATGTGCTCAAGGGTCTTCCCAAGTTTCTTTTCTATTAGTTTCAGTGTTTTGTGGCAGGTTCTTGGTCCATTTGGAGTCAGAGCTTAGTATAAAGAGATAAGAATGAATCAATTTGCATTCTCTTGCATGCTGACCTTCAATTGAACCAGCACCATTTGTTGAAAAGGCTCTTTTTTCCACTGAATGTTTTCAGCTCCTTTGTGGAAGATCAAGTGACCATAGGTGAGTGGGTTCATTTCTGGGTCTTCAATCCTATTCCATTGATCAACCTGCCTGTCACTGTACCAATAACATGCAGTTTTTAACACTATTGCTCTGTAGTATTGCTTGAAGTCTGGGTTATTGATTCCCCCAGAAGTTCTTTTACTATTGAGAAGAGTTTTAGCTATCCTGTTTTTGTTGTTGTTGTTGTTGTTGTTGTTGTTGTTATTCCAGATGAATTTGAGAATTGCTCTTTCTAAATCTATGAAGAACTGAGTTGGAATTTTGATGGGGATCGCATTGAATCTGTATATTGCTTTTGGCAAGATGGCCATTTTAACTATACTAATCCTGCCAATCCATGAGCAGGGAAGATTTTTCCATTTTCTGAGGTCTTCTTCAATTTCCTTCTTCAGTGACCGGAAGTTCTTGTCATACAGATATTTCCCTTGTTTGGTTAGAGTCACACCAAGATGCTTTATGTTGTTTGTGGCTATTGCGAAGGGTGTCATTTCCTTAATTTCTTTCTCAGCCTGTTTATCCTTTGACTATAGGAAGGCTACTGATTTGCTTGAGTTGATTTTATAACCAGCCAATTTGCTGGAGTTATCAGCTGTAGTAGTTCTCTGATGGAGTTTATTGGGTCACTTAAGTATACTATCATATCATCTGCAAATAGTGATAGTTTGACTTCTTCCTTTGTAATTTGTATTCCTTTGACCTCCTTATGTTGTCTAATTTCTCTAGCTAGTACTTCAAGTACTATATTGAAAAGATATGGAGAGAGAGGGCAGCCTTGTCTAGTCCCTGATTTTAGTGGGATTGCTTCATGTTTCTCTCCATTTAGTTTGATATTGTCTACCGGTTTGCTGTATATTGCTTTTACTGTGTTTAGGTATGGGCCCTGAATTCCTTGAAACCCAGTCATCCATTGGTATAAAAATAGCCTTATAGGTTCACAGGAGATTCAAGCACCAGCCAGTGACAACAAGACCAACTAACGCCAGAGATAATAACCAGATGGCAAAAAGCAAAGGTAGGAACTTTACTAACAGAAAGCAAGGCAACATGGCAGCATCTGAACCCAATTCTCCAACAACAGCATGTCCTTGATACCCCACAACACACCAGAAACACAAGATTTGGATTTAAAATTACTGGTCATGATGCTGTTAGACAAACTTTGTATTTTTAAAATTGACTATGGAACTTTTTTTTCCACCACAGATATCTGGCAGATGTCCTAGAATTCTTTCTTTAAGAATTCTAGGCTAGAGCCAGGCAAAAGATAGACTCAGGAAGATGTGAGCAGACAGAAGCATGATACCTGAACACTGGTAACCAGCCACATGGCAGAATGTAGGTTAACATAGCTGGGTGATCTAAGTTATGATCTAGTCCGAGTAGAGCCTAGGTATATGGCCAAAGTTTTGTACGTATATTTTGAGTCTGAGTCATATTTTTGGGAGCATGCAGCTGGGAGGAAGAACAAAAATCTAACTTCTACAGGCAGTACTGTGATTTTCTGGTTCTCTTCTCAACTGCTCAAGCAAATCAATTTTGCACAAACAGTGCTGGATCTGTATAAGCACAGCCTCAAAGTGGCTACAGAATAAGGATATAAATACTTCTGACCAGGATATAAGAAAAGAAGATATGATTCCATGCCTACCAATTAAAAGAATCCATGATTTTTAAAATTTTTCCTGATCTTTTATTTTTATTCACATATTTTCAAAATACTTTCTAAGATACTTCTATTTGTTATATGACTATAATTTTAGTTCATGTCTTTATATCAATGCATCATCAATTGATTTATCTAGTCTCATATTTTCTGTTGTAAAGAAAAGTGTAAATTTTTAGCTGTGAAGTTAATCAATGAAAACTTTCATACACTGTATTAATACTTATATTTAAACCAATTGGCAAAGTTATAAACTGATAATGCTAGTCCTGTGCTATTTTAATCTTGTTGTGTCAAACATGAAATTACCAGATTTTGTTATGTTTGTTTGACAAAGAGAAAAATACTATCTGGATAGGATAAAGAAAATGTAATTACTTCAGTTTTCACAGAGATTTATTGGATACATAGGCACACAAAATGAAGAAAGGTTCTTTACAAATTCTTTCATTTATTATATTAGGTCATCATGCATTTGACTTTTTTATTTTTTGAAATTTTAATATAATTACATATAACCTCTTTTATACATAGGAACATATTTACTGAGTATGACTCATAAGTTAAAAATAGGGATTCTTTTACCTACATTCTCACCCACAAAAGTGTTACATGCCAAATGCAAATAATATATTGCATATCACAGATTCTTAGCCCTGGAAAGATATAGCTGAATAGTTTTTCACTAGATTTTATCTATTATTTGTGATGTTGACACATTCAAAATGTCTTATTGATACAGCCCTAACTAGATTCGACAATGTATTGAAAAGGCTCAATTAAGTCAGTGATTTCAAATAATATGAGCAAAATCACCAATTAACTACTTTGAACCATCTCGCTCTAATCTCCTTCATCCAATTTTTCTAAGCAATGTGACTTTTACAACCGAAAAATATAATATTACGATAAAAAATAAAAGTTGTTTTCTCTTGAATAATATATAACTAATTGGTACCATTCTCCCTTTTTAAAGAAGTATTTACTCCTCAAAAGAAAGTTCACAGGCATTGTAATAGGATCAGGACCTTCTAATAAAAACAAAGGCATTAGACAGAAACATATGGTTGAGTTTGATCATCAAGACCTCTGAAGAATGATTGGATTTTTATCTCACACACACACACACACACACACACACACACACACACACACACACAGAGAGAGAGAGAGAGAGAGAGAGAGAGAGAGAGAGAGAGAGAGAGAGAGAGAGAGAGACTGTGAAATAAGCAGGCTTCTATCTTCACCCACATAGCAATTTTGTTATTCCTATTAATTGGGCTCTCTGTCTTTGTATGAATGTTCACATATATAAACATATGAATCCAGACAAGGATACTTCCTTGTTTATTAGCAATCAGGACATGTTTAGAAAAGGTAAACTTAGTGTTATCACTTCTACATGACACGCATCTAATGAAAAAAAAACATGGATTAATAGCTCAAGTTAGTTGACTTGACAGTCACCTTTGTTCATTAATGATAGAAAGAATTGTAGAAGTTATGAATTTACTCATTGAAGTCAAAGTTACAAGTTGTGTTAGTTATTTATTATTATATTAGTAGAAAAATTTTAGTTGTGCATATGGAGTCCTGAAGTGGGTATTAGTTAGAAACAATCCTTGATATATCATCTATAATGTCTATTAAGCCAGAATCTTTCAGTCAAAATCAAAGCTCACTGATCATAGAAGCCAAATTAGTCATATTAGCCAGGTTGCACTGGGGTGTCCTGTTTCTGCTTTCTAAGACTGGAGTTACAGGCAGGCCCCTATACTATATTTATGTACATTTGGGGGATCATATACCCTGTCCTTAATTTTTCAAAGCAGGTATTCAAACTACTGATCAATCTCTGTGACAGTGCCCACGCTGCCATGGTACTAAGTATTGGGTATAGGCCTGGGGGATTGACAGAAGACACAGACTTGGGTCATTCAGTCAGGAAATTGCCGAAGCTTTACTGAGGGACCAGCAATTTATACTTGAGGCCAGATGAAAAACAACAGGAAAAAAATACAGTTATTGCCATAGGTCAGGCACCTGGGAAGTCCCTACCAAACCAGGCAGGAAAACAGAAATCAAGCTGAGTTGCAGGATGTTCTGTTCTCAGGAAACCTGTGCAAACAGCTGAGCAAAGGGCATTAAGCTAAGCTCATGATGCCCAACTCTCTGTATCTTTTATATATTTTATCTTATTTTGCTTACACCATGATGTATATAACCCCTATATTACAGTTGTATAATAAACCTCCTAATATCCAGATTGGGAAGGGAATGGTGAAATGAGATACTTGCATGAAACTTATATTATCTGAAATTATAGAGAATTTTCAATAAAGCAGGCATTCAGTATAAATATGTTCAGTGAGTATGTGGATGGACAAGTGGTATGGAATAAATTTATAAAATAAATCTATAGGTAAGGATCTAGAAAATAGGAATCAGAGAATAAAACAAAGACACAAATTGCTATCCTGTGTCTCAATGAATATCTGCCAAGTCACAGATGATTTTATTGTCTGTGTGTTCTCAAGAGTGGATAAATGGCAGTGAAGACCACAGAGAAATACTTTAGGGAAAAAAAACCCTCTTTCTTTTCTGTTGAGAGGAGGTGAGAAAACATTACTCTAAGCACAGGAAAATATAAAGAGTACTTGGTGGAAGCTGTGCTCTAATGAATGGAGTAGCAAGACACAAGTAATATGAGGTAGAATGAAAAAATAGGGAGAGGAGACAATACAGAAAGAGAGGGAAGAGATAAATACAACTAAGAGATACTTGAGAAAGACATAGAGAATGTTGTGATATTGTTCCTCTTAGTATGGTGAGGAAGCTGTACTTATGAAATTTCAACAACTTGGCATCCCAAACAAAATTTAGATAATGTTCTAAATAGTTGGCTTCCCAATATAGATAGGGGAAATCTCAAGTGTCCTCACTCTTAGATTTTGAGCATCTACATGGTGATTAACTAGTACCAAGTCAGAGAGAATTTTTTCCTTTCAAAGAGTCCCCTGATTGATTATTTAATACATACATGAAGGCACTACTGAACAGACTACACAAGCTGTATTTATGAGTTTGTGTGTGTGTGTGTGTGTGTGTGTGTGTGTGTGTGTGTATGTGTGTGTAACAACAATGGTTAAAGAAGAGAAAACTGCAATATGGGGGGACTATGTAGAAGAGATAGAAAGAAAGAAATAGATGGTAAATAGTATATTTTAATTGAAAATAAATTTATTTTGCAATGAAGAACACTGAGAACAATAATTTACATCATTAACATCCAAAAGACTTTTTCTAATAGTGTGTTATCATTAGAACTTGCCACCATCCCTACTAGTAAAATCCAAATGAGATTATATCTTAGATCTTACTACATTATAATGAGGCTTCTTATTAGCTTGAATTAAAGAAAGTCAAGTCTATTTTTAATCCCAGTGAAATGTTCAAAAAATAACCAACTATAGTGTGGAGTTTCTTGAATTTACTCCTATATTTAAAGGTTTAGCTCAGGAACTTTGGAAAGGTCATGGGACATTTGCCCCTCCCAGAAGGGAAAGGCTAAATTACATTCTGGGGAAGGCCCAGAGACCATTGGCCACATACTTCATTCCCTAACAACCAAGTAGTTTAAAGGTAACACTGTTCTGCCAATTACATTGTGCCTATTTGTAGCTGCCCTGGGGACAGTATAAAAGCCTATGCAGCCCCATGCATGTGGTCGTTCTCTCCCCATGTGTAGGCAGCCCCCAAATGCTGTATTAAATAAAATTCCTCTTGCTTTTTGCCTTTACTTCTTCACATTGTTCACTCATGGGGTCTCTCTGGTAAGTTAATGCTCCCAGAGATTTACAGTATAAGACAAATTGATTTCCCTTGCTCCTCCTCTTGTTCTTGTATCAATAGCCATACCTTCACAATATCAAAAGATGTCAGTCATCTAAAGAATAAAAGAGTAAATATTGTCATCTTCAGGCAATAAAAAGAGACCTGTACTTATAGTCAACAGAAGCAAAGAGAGGTTGTCTACCCTCTGTCAGTAACACTATTTTGAGTGGTGAAACTGGTATTTAAAAAGAGGAAGCCATGCATTTAGGAATTGAGTATGGAGCATGGAAAAGATAGGAGAAAGGAAAGGGATGCAAGAAATTATGTAATTATATTTACATTAAACAAAAATTAAATTTGATAGTTCTAAAATCTCACATCAAATTATTAAACTGTCAAAATGTAAATCAGGTATTGTGACACAAGCCTTTAGCCCTAATATTTAAGGGGAGGAAACAGGCCTAGTCTGATCAGAACTATATAGTAAAATCTTGTCTTACTAAGAATAGTAACCAAATGCTATTCAAAAAATATTTTATCACAAGTCCAAATGCTGGAAATAGTATTTCACTGCAGTCTTCTCATTCTCCAGCTAGGACATTCTTGCCAATATCATGACTACTATTCACTTGAAGTAAAACAGGCAGTAGGTATATATAGAATTAATCAAGTTCAAGAAAATTAAAAATTCCAGTATGGAGAGAAGTAGTACTCCCATGTCTTCATTCTTATCCTAGGAGCTATTAACAGTTGACTGCTGCTGGGGGAATGGGTGTCATTCTTCTGGAATGTGGCCATTGGTAGTTTCCTTATATTCTAATGAATGACCCTGAACCCAAGAGTATATATGCACCACTAATTGGACTCAGAGGGTTATAAATATAAAATATAAACATTTAAATAAATATTTATATAATAATGTACTTTATATGTAAATATATTTGAATATATAGATAAATATAATTAAGTATAAAAAGGGGAAAATAATCTAGTGAAGAAGATGGAATGGGGAGATCTGGTGAGGGGAAGGAAGGGTGTATATAATCAAGGGTGTGATACATTATAAACGTAGTTATTTTTAAATGGTAAAAGAAAATTCGAATAAATTTTTTATATTGGAAATAGATCTACCTGAAAACCTAGCTATATATGGGAATATACCCAAAAGATGCCCTACCATGGCATGGTGGCACATGTTCCACTATGTTCATATCAGCCTTATTTGTGATAGCCAGAAGCTGGAAAACAAAACAAAACAAAACATATGTCCCATGACATAAGAAGGGGTACAGAAAATGTGGTTCATTTACACAGTGAAATACTACTTAGCTATTAAAAACAAGGACATCCTGAGTTTTGCAGGCAGATGGACAGAACTAGAAATATCGTGAGTGAGGTAACTCAGACACAAAAGGACATGCATGATATGCACTCACTAATAAGTGTATGTTAGCCAAATAAGTACAGAGTACACATGATACAGTCCACAGAACTCAAAAACGTCAACAAGCTGAAGTGCCCAAGTGAAGATGCCTCAGTCCAACTTGGGAGGGAGAACAAGCAATCACAAGTGGGGAGGGAAGGAGAGACCTAGGAGGGAAAGTGGACCATAGAGGGGAGGAAATGGAGGGGAGAGGGGATACCTGATCTGGTATTGGGTGAGGGAAAAGGACTGAAATCCTGAGGGCCAGCAGAAAGAATGGAAACAGACAACCTCAGGAGACATGAGGTTGGGGGGGACCCTCCAGAATGCACCAGAGCCCTGAGAGGTGAGAGACTCTTTGGACTCAGAGGGAGGGACCTTAGATGAAATGCCCTAGAGTGGGGAAAGGGAACTTATAGAGTCCACCTCCAGCAGGAAGCGTGGCATCAAATGAGGGAGAGGGGAGCCATCCCACAGTCACAACTCTGTCCCATAATTGTTCCTGTCTGAAAGAATTACAGACATGGAAATCGAGAGGAGCCTGAGGAAAAGAATATTCAGCAACAGGCTCAAAGTGGAATCCAGTTCAAGGGGTGGTCCCAAGCCCAGACACTATTATTGAGGCAATGGGAATCTCATAAAAAGGGACCTAGCATGTCCACACTCAGGAAGTCCCATTAAGCAGCTCAAAGTGACAGATGCATATATTTGTACCCAATCAATGGACAGAAGCACCTGACCCCGGTTATGAATTAGCGAAGGCTGAAAGAAGTTGAGGAGAAGGGCAATCCGGTAGGAGGTCTAAGTAGTCTCAATTAATTTGTACCCATGAGTTCTCTCAAGCACTGGACCACCAAACAGGCAGCCTACATGAGCTGATATGAGGCCCCCAACACACATACAATAAAGGATTGCTGGGTCTGTGTTCATTCAGAGATGATGCACCTAATTCTCAAGAGACTAGATGCCCCAGGATGGTTACAGTTGGGGGTGAGGGGTGAGAACATACACATGGAGACAGGTGGTGGGGAGGAGGTATGGGATGTGGAATAGTCGGAGAATGGAAAGGGGTTGGGGAAGAATAAATATGGAGGGTAAAAGAAATTAATTAATTAGTTAATTTTTTTAAAACAGTGAGATTTTGTCAAATATAATGAAAAACTAAAGCCAATAGAATCAGAAAGATTACAATACTATGAGAATTTTTAAATAGTCTAAAGAAGCTATAAAATATGTTTACTTGAGCCACTGTAATGTCTTTAAAACAGACCAATAGAGGAGCAATCCTAGTGAATAACAACAAAAAAAAAATCACAACAAAACAGGAAAATATAAAGGAACAAATGGAAGTTTCATATGTGAGAAATACAGATCTGAAAAAAAAAGCTCAGTAGATGAGTACAACATAGTAATAGGTAGAAAACAGAAATAGTGAGAGAAAAATTGTAAATGAGAAATTTAATATTTTTTTAGTTATTTTATTACTTATTTTTATTTTCTATATTCTTTGTTTACATTCCAAAGGCTTTCCCCATTCCCAGTTCCCCTCTCACCATATGTTCCATATATCCTCTGCCCCCCACCAGGACTATTCCCCAAACACCACCACACCATTTCTCTGTTCTGTTCTGGTACTCTTCTCCAAAACTGGATCCAGTCCTTTCAGGACCAGGATCCTTGCCTTCCTTCCTTCTTGGGAATCTTTTGACTTGCTAATTGTGCTTTGAGTATTCAGAGCTTCTGGGCTCATTAATATCCACTTATCAGTGATTGCATTTCATGTGTATTTTTTTTGATTGGGTTAACTCACTTAGGATGATATTTTCCAGATCCAACCATTTGTGTACAAATTGGATGAATTCATTATTTGTAATTGCTGAGTAGTATTCCATTATAGAAATATATGGTATTTTCTGTATCCATTCTTCCTTTGAGGAACATCTGGGCTCCTTCCAATTTCTGGCTATTATAAACAAGGCTGCTATGAACATAGTGGAGCATGTGTCTTTATTGTATGCAGGGGAATCCTCTGGGTATATGCCCAGGAGTGGTATGACAGGGTCGTCTAGAAGTGTCATGCCCAATTTTCTGAGGAACTGCCACACTGATTTCCAGAGCAGTTGTACCATCTTGCAATCCCACCAACAGTGGAGGAGTGTTCCTCTTTCTCCACATCCTCGCCAGCACCTGTTGTCTCTTGAGTTTTTAATCTTAGCCATTCTGACTGGTGTGAGGTGGAATCTCAGGGTTGTTTTGATTTGCATTTCCCTGATGACTAATGATGTTGAACATCTCTTAAGGTGTTTCTCGGCCATCCAAATTTCTTCTGGTGCAAATTCTTTGTTTAGTTCTGTACCCCATTTTTGATAGGGTTATTTGGTTTTTGAGGTTTAACTTCTTGAGTTCTTTGTATATATTGGATATTAGCCCCCTGTCGGATATAGGGTTGGTGAAGATCCTTTCCCAACTTGTTGATGGCTGTTTTGTCCTTCTGACTGGGTCCTTTGACTTACAGAAACTTTGTAATTTTATGGGGTCCCATTTGTCAATTCTTGATCTTAGAGCATAAGCTATTGGTGTTCTGTTCAGAAACTTTCCCCCTGTGCCCATGTCCTCCAGGGTCTTCCCTAGTTTAGGTTCAGTGTGTCTGCTTTTATGTAGAGGTCCTTAATCCACATGGAGTAGATCTTAGTACAAGGAGATAAGATTGGGTCAATTCACATTCTTCTGCATGTTGACCTCCAGTTGAACCAGCACCATTTGTTGAAAAGGCTATCTTTTTTCCACTGGATGGTTGTAGCTCCTTTATCAAAGATCAAGTGACCATAAGTCTGTGGGTTAATTTCTGGGTCTTCAATTCTATTCCACTGATCTACTTGCCTGTTGCTGTACCAATACCATGCAGTTTTTAACACAATTGCTCTGTAGTACTGCTTGAGGTCAGGGATGTTGATTCCCCCAGAAGTCCTTTTATTGTTAAGAATAGTTTTAGCTATCTGGGGTTTTTTGTTATTCCAGATGAATTTGAGAATTGCTCTTTCTAGATCAATGAAGAATTGATTTGGGATTTTGATGGGGATTGCATTGAATCTGTAGATTGCTTTTGGCAAGATGTCCATTTTTACTATATTGATCCTCCCAATCCAAGAGCATGAAATATTTTTCCATTTCCTGAGGTCTTCTTCGATTTCTTTCTTCAAGGACTTGAAGTTCCTGTTATGCAGATCTTTTTCTTATTTGGTTAGAGTCAAGCCAAGATACTTTATATTGTTTGTGGCTATTGTGAAGGGTGTTATTTCCCTAACTTCTTTCTCAGCCTGCTTGTCCTTTGAATACAGGAAGGCTACTGATTTGCTTGAGCTGATTTTATAACCAGCTATTTTGCTGAAGTTGTTTATCAGCTGTAGGAGTTCTCTGGTGGAGTTTTTTGGTTCGCTTAAGTATACTATCATGTCATCTGCAAATAGTGATAGTTTGACTTCTTACTTTAGAATTTGTATCCCTTTGACTTCCTTATGTTGTCTAATTGCTCTTGCTAGAACTTCAAGAACTATATTGAAAAGATATGGAGAGAGAGGGCATCCTTGTCTAGTCCCTGATTTTAGTGGGATTGCTTCAAATTTCTCTCCATTTATTTTGATGTTGGCTACTGGTTTGCTATATATCGCTTTACCTATGTTTTGGTATGGGCCTTGAATTCCTGTTCTTTCCAGGACTTTTAACATGAAACGATGCTGAATTTTGTCAAATACTTTTTCAGCATCTAATGGGAGGACCATGTGTTTTTTTCTTTAAGTTTGTTTATGTAGTGGAGTACAATGATGGATTTCCATATATTGAACCATCCCTGCATCCCTGGGATGAAGCCTACTTGATCATTGTGAATGATCGTTTTGATGTGTTCTTGGATTCAGTTAGCAAGAATTTTATTTAGTATTTTTGCATCAATATTCATAAGGGAAATTGGCCTGTAGTTCTCTTTCTTTGTAGTATCTTTGTGTGGTTTTGGTGTCAGCGTAATTGTGGCTTCATAGAACGAGTTGGTCAGTGTTCCTTCTGTTTATATTTTGTGGAATAGTTTGAAGAGTATTGGTGTTAGGTCTTCTTTGAAGGTCTGATAGAATTCTGCACTAAAAGCATCTGGTCCCGTACTTTTTTTGGTTGGGAGACTTTCTATAACCCCTTCTATTTCTCTTGGGGTTATGGGGCTGTTTAGCTGATCTAATTGATCCTGATTTAATTTTGGTATTTGGTATCTGTCTAAGAAATTGTCCATTTCCTCCAGATTCTCCAGCTGTGTTGAGTATAGGCTTTTGTAGTAGGATCTGATGATTTTTTGAATTTCCTCAGTTTCTGTTGTTATATTCCCCTTTTTATTTATAATTTTGTTAATTTGGATACTGTCTCTGTGTCCTTTGGTTAGTCTGGCTAAGGGTTCATCTATCTTGTTGATTTTCTCAAAGAACCAGCTCTTGGTTTTATTGATTCTTTGTATGGTTCACTTTGTTTCTACTTGATTGATTTCAGCCCTTAGTTGATGATTTCCTGTTGTCTACTCCTCCTGGGTGAATAAGCTTCTTTTTGTTCCAGAGCTTTTAGGTGTGCTGTTAAGCTTCTAGTGTATGCTCTCTCCAGTTTCTTTTTGGAGGCACTCAGGGCTATGAGTTTTACTCTTAGCACTGCTTTCATTGTGTCCCATAGATTTGGGTAGGTTGTACCTTCATTTTCATTAAATTCTTAAAAGTCTTTGATTTCTTTCTTTATTTCTTCCTTGACTAAGGTGTTGTTGAGTAGAGTATTGTTCAGTTTCCATGTGTATGTAGGCTTTCTGTCATTTTTGTTGCTATTGAAAACCAGCCTTACTCCATAGTGATCTGATAGAAGGCATGGGAGTAGTTCGATCTTCTTGTATTTGTCGACATCTGTCTTGTGACCAATTATATGATCAATTTTGTAAAAGGTACCATGCATTTCTGAGAAAAAAGGTATATCTTTTTGCTTTAGCATGAAATGTTATATATATACATATATATCTGTTAAGTCCAATTGGTCCAAAGTTTCAATTATTTCCACTGTGTCCCTATTTAGTTTCTGCTTTCCTGATCAGTCCATTGAGGAGAGTGGGGTGTTGAAGTTGCCCACAATTATTTTATTAGGTGCACTGTGTACTTTAGACTTTAGTAAAGTTTCTTTTATGAATGAGGGTGCCCTAGCATTTGGAGCATAGATGTTCAGTATTGAGAGTTCTTCTTGGTGGGTTTTCCCTTTGACCAGCAAGAAGTGACATTCTGGGCCTCTTTTGATGATTTTAGGGTGAAAGTCAATTGTATCTGATATTAGAATGGCTACCCCGGCTTGTTTCCTGAGACCATTTGCTTGTAAAATTGTTTTCCAGCCTTTTACTCTGAGGTAATGTTTGTCTTTGACATTGAGATGTGTTTCCTGTATGCAGCAAAATGTAGGGGCCTGTTTCCGTATCCAGTCTTTTAGTCTATGTCTTTTTATTGGGTCATTGAGTCCATTGATGTTAAGAGATATTAAGGAATAGTAATTATTACCTCCTGACAACTTTCTTCCCAAGATTAAAGAGGTACAATTATATTTTTTCCTTTTCACTTAAATTTTTATTACATATTTCTTTATTTATATTTCAAATGTTATCCCCTTTCCCAGTTTTGCCAGGAACCCCCCTCTCATCTCCCCTCCCCTGCTTCTATGAGGATATTCTACCATCCATCCACCCACCCACTCCTGCCTCTGTGCCCTAGAATTCCCCTGTACTGTGTCATTGAGCCTTAATAGCACTGAGGACCTTTCCTCCCATTGATGCCCTACAAGGCCATCCTCTGATACATGTAAGGCTGGAGCCATGGGTCCCTCCATGTATACTCTTTAGTTGGTAGTTTACTTCCTGGGAGCTCCGGGGATACTGGTTGGTTGATATTGTTGTTCTTTCTATGGGGTTGCAAACCCCTCAGCTCCTTCAAACCTTTTTTAAACTCTTCCACTGGGGAAACCATTGGGGTCCCCATACTCAGACCAATGGTTGGTTGCAAGGATCCACATCTGTATTTGTCAGCCTCTGACAGAGCCTCTCAGGAGACAGCTATATCAGGCTCCTGTCAGCAATCACTTCTTGAGTATTCTGAGATTTGAGGCTAATATCTACTTATCAGTGAGTGCATACCATGTGTGTTCTTTTGTGATTGGGTTACCTAACTCTGGAAGATATCCCTGATCTTAAGCTGTATTACAGAGCAATAGTGATAAAAACTGTATGGTATTGGTGCAGAGACAGTCAGGAAGGTCAAAGGAATAGAATTGAAGACCTAAAATGAACCCACATACCTATGATCACTTGATCTTTGAGAAAGGAGCTGAAACCATCCAGTGGAAAAAAAGATAGCCTTTGCAACAAATGGCACTGGTTCAACTGGAGGTCAGCATGTAGAAGGATGCGAATGGACCCATTATCTCCTTGTACAACGCTCAAGTCCAAGTTGATCAAGGACCTCCACATAAAACCAGATATACAGAAACTAATAGAGGAGAATGTGGGGAAGAGCCTCAAAGACATGGGCACAGGGGAAAAGTTCGAGAACAGAACAACAAAGACTTCTGCTCTGCGATCAAGAATCAACAAATGGGACCTCATGAAATTGCAAAGCCTCTCTAAGGCCCATGACACTGTCAACAGGATAAAACAGCAACCAACGGATTGGGAAAAGATCTTTACCAACCCTACATTCCATAGAGGGCTAATATCCAATATATACAAAGAACTCAAGAAGTTAGACTCCAGAGAATCAAATAATCCTATTAAAAATGGGGTACAGAGCTAAACAAAAAAAAAATTCACTGGAGAAATATCGAATGGCTGAGAAGCAACTAAAGAAATGTTCAATATCCTTAGTCATCAGGGAAATGCAAATAAAAACAACCCTGAGAGTCCATCTCACATCAATAATAATGGCTAAGAACAGAAACTCAGGTGACAGCAGATGCTGGTGAGGATGTGGAGAAAGAGAAGAACTCCACTGTTGGTGGGACTGCAAGATGATACAACCACTTTGGAAATCAGTCTGGTGATTCCTCCGAAAACTGGGCATGACACTTCTGGAGGACCCTGTCATACCATTCCTGGGCATATACCCAGAGGATTCCCCAGCATGTAATAAGGATACATGCTTCACTATGTTCATAGCAGCCTTATTTATAATAGCCAGAAGCTGGAAAAAAAAACAGCTGTCCCTCAACAGAGGAATGGATACAGAAAATGTGGTACATTTACACAGTGGAGTACTATTCAGCTATTAAAACAATAAATTCATGAAACTCTTAGGCAAATGGATGGAAGTAGAAAAAGGTAAAATTTCCATTCAACATAGTGATGATTCCTATACAGTATGATCACACAATGAAAATAATTTTCATATAAGTCATGAAAAATGCAACATTATCCTTTTCTAGAATTGTGATTGTTAATATTTAACTCAAAAATATGCAAAATAGTCATCTTAATAAAATCAATAATTACAAAAGGATTGTAAAATATAACTATGCAGATGTAATCAATGAATACATAGACACTGAAATAAAAAATACAATATTGCAAATAGCTTCTTGATTAGAGCTGGGACTTTGTGTCCATTTATTTCTTCATGATGAGATTTGAACTGCTGTGAACTTGCACAAGAAGTATAATGTTGAGAGTTTAAGCATGTCTTTGATAAGTGCTCTTTTCTTTGGGATGCACACACAGAGATGTTGTGGTCCGACATTTTAGTATTTCTATTTTTCATATTTTCTCTTGAGACTGACATACTATTATGCATAACATGTTTTTTCTCTTTTATTGCAAATTGCTTCTTTTTTCATACAATATATCCTGATTACAGTTTCTCCTACCTTTATTCCTCCCAGTTCCTCCACACTTCTCTTTTCATCAGGATCCCCATTTCCTTCTTGTCTATTATTATACAAGAATGTGAGGGAGAGGGTGGTGGGAACTGGGGAGAGTGGAGAGAGGAGAAACTGGTCAGGGTGTATTTTATGAGAGAAGTATTGGTTTCCAATTAAAAACAACAAACCCTATTATATCAAAGTTGAATTAGGACAACCACTGGAAAATTAAAAGTCCCAAGAAAACCCCACAGAAGGAGAGGGGGGAAGAATGTTAGAGCTAGAGGGGATGCATGATACCAGGAGAAGGCCATTGAGTAAACTAGGCAGGTCTTACATTGTTATTGAACTCCTGAGTGTGTGAATGAGTGCTTCTCTGATTCTTGCATAACCAATATATGAATTTGCATTTAAAATAGCCATACATAAAAGTTGCTTTTTTTCTCTGAATCCACTTTAATTTTGGTTTGTGTTACAGTTTTTGTTTTTGTTTTTTTATTAATCATCCCATTTGCTTACATCTCAAATGATATCACGGTTTGTGATTACCCCTCCATAAAAGCCCCATCCTCCTCTGCACTCTCCTCCCTCCCCTTTGCCTCTATGAAGGTGCTGCCTCTCTCACCCAGCCTCTCCCTTCCCTCTGCTCCAGCATAGCCCTATGCTGGGGCATCAAACTTCTACAGGACCAAGGGCCTCTCCTACCATTGATGCCAGATAAGTCCATCCTCTGCTACATATGCAGCTGGAGCCATAGGTCCCTCCATGTGTACTCCTTGGTTGTTGGTCTAGTCCCTGGGAGCATGAAGCATTGTGGGCACATACAATTTTTATATCTCTGTGAGACATGATGCTCAGCACTTTTATTTACTTGTTAGTACTTTATAGTTTCAGGAAATCCATACCAAGTTCATTTACCAAATTTTAATTGAATGAGTTTGCCTTTGGGTAGTCATTTAATTTTTTGAATACTTTTGTTAGTCTGGATATTAGTCTGTCAAATGAATAGATTTGTATATGTTAACTAATTCTAAAATTTGTCTTATGCACATTCTTTTCCTTACTCGGCAGAAACTCATAACTTAATATAGTCAGTCACATGTTTCAGTTTATGCTTCAATTGGTTTTGCATTTGATATCACATAAAAATATCCTTGCTTATACTGATACCTTTAAATTCACTCCTATATATTCTTATAGTATTTTCATTTCCATACCTTACACTTTGTAATTTTGATCCATTTTAAATTGATTTTTGAAGACTGTGAGAGGTGATAATTTAGTCACCAATTATTGAATAGATTGTCATTCCCCCCCCCATTGAATGTTTTTGGTACCTTTGGACAAAAACAGGTCAGCTGTACTGTATGCATTTATTTCTAACACTTAATTTTGTTTTGTTGGTTGGTGAGTTGTTTTTTATGTCAATGTCCTGTTATCATGCATACTTAACAGGCTGTAGGCTTCAGAATTAGGCACTATGATATTTGTAGACTTTTTAATTTGTTCAAAGGTCATAGCCTCTGGTAATCCTTTGTTTTTCTATTATTTCAGTTATAAAAGTATCCTTCATCATCTGTGATTTTAATTATTTTTGGACTTCCTTTATTGCTTGCTAATTTTATAATTTTATTGAGATTCTGTTTACCTCTTAAAAATACAATTTTGTTTCATTGATCTTTATATTTAGACTACAGTTTGCAGGGTTTTTTTCACACAGGATTTCCCCTTCTGCTAAATTAGCAGTGGTGTATTCTTTACTTTCTAGTTCATTGAGTTTGATCATCCTGTAGTTTATTTGAAATATTTTTTAAGCATATGAGGTTGCTTATTGCTATATACTTCTTTCTTCATAATCTTTAATGCAAAGTGGTTTTTATATTTTTAAATAATTGTTCACATTTCCCTCAATTTTTATTGACTTCCATCTTCATAAGTATGTTGTTTAAACATTATATATTATTATGCTTCAAAATTTTCTCCTTATTTAAGTCCTAGTTTTATTATATATGTATATAAGTTACATGATATTATTTTGTTTTTTTTTCATTTGTTGAAACATGTTTTATGGCCAAGCATATGGTTAATCTAGGTTAATGGTCAACATGCTTATAGAAATATTCCATAGGTATGAAATGAAGTTTATGATAAATACCAGTTAGACCAACAAAATGTAAAGTAAAATCTGATGGTCCTTTACTATTTTTTGTCTGAGTTATCTGTCTATTGATGCTAATAGAATGTTGGCATCCTCAACTAATTTTGTATTGGACTCTAAATTTATATTTAATGATTAATTTGCATATTTGTATTTATGTCACTGAATATTTATCTAGAATTCTAATAGCTATTGGGGGATTAACATTTTATAGTAATGTTTGTTTCTATTTATTCTTTTGCAATTACTGAGTCACAGTCTAACTTATCTATGAAAAGCAAAAATCTTCAGTCCTCTTTGTATTCACCTCTGATGTAGCTTCATTGATTCTAAATTTTTTTACACTAATTATGTTCAAATTGTGGAATCAGCAAGTTTTATCAAGTTACATTATGTTTTATAATACTTATTCCTAGCACTTGTTACTTTCTACTTTTTATGTCCTTTATTACTTCTCCCCCTTTCTCAAATTTGAAAATTTCCTTTATTCATAAGTTTTAATTTTGACTTTCATATACTTAGAGCCCACGATTGGTAGAGTTCATAGTTTCATGTAGTTTAAAGGTGGAAATTATCTTTCATTCTGCTCATTGTATGAATGCTTAAATATCCTTTGTAAGGCTATTCAAATGATAATTAATTCCCTCAGTTTTTGCTTCTCTTAGAAATATGTTATTTATCATTCACGTCTGAAGTATGTCATTGCTGGATTTAGCATTCTTGGTTGGCAGCTTGCAGTTTATTTTTAACTTCAGGAATTTGAAAATGTCACCCATTTTCTCCTGGGCCATAATGTCTCTGCTTAAAAACTTGTCATTAGTCTAATGGAAGGTTCCTTTAAATGTGCCTGGTACTTTTCTCTCACTGTTTTTAGAAATTTCTTGCCTTCCACTTTTGACAGTTTGAGTTAAACGTATCTCACAATGGACCATTTTAAGATCAAAAACTATTTGGAGGATAGGGGTGCTTTAAGCCTCTTATATTTAAATGTGCATATCTTTTTAGCAAATGTTCACCTCTTATTTCATTAAATATATTCCCTGCACTTTATTTTCTCTTCTCTTTTACATGGACCTAACATTCAAATATTCTTTTGGAATTATGGTACACCATAATTTTCAGAGGCTTTTATCACTCACTTCAAATTTCTTTCAAGAGCACTTTTTTTTCAAATTAAGAAATTGTATTTTCCTGTTTAATGTCATCTGCTTTTGTTTCTTGATTTTTATTTGACATAAGCTTTTGTGCTGTTCAATTTCTGTTTATGTTTATCAATTTCAATGTCTTTATTGAACTAATAACTCAGACCATAAGTGGTTTCCTTAATTTATTTGAGTATGTGTATTTTATTCTACCTCATTGTTTGCTTTTAGAAACAACATTTTGAAATATTTGTATACAGCTCCTTAACTTTATTTTCTTTAGGTATACTACTATGGAAAAAGGCCTTGAATTTGAAAGAGAACAAGTAGGGACATATGTCAGTGCTTGGAGAAAGGTAGAAGGGAAAATGATTTAATTATATTATTAATCTCAGAAATAAATGGGTTAATATAAAATTACTATAATTCAGTAGAGACATTAAGGAAGCATTCTTTTGTTAGCTTCATCTGTCACTTTGTAAATATTTGCATATTTACCAAAACACCTTAATCTATCAATTTTAAAGAAATAGATTTTTTTTAACAAAATATTTTCTCCAGAGGATGATCTATGTTTGGATGTGATTTTGAGGGCACATTAGAATTTATTACTACTCTATTTAGTCTTAAAAATGTGTCCAGCAGCTCTGATAAATCAATGAAAGTTGTATAATTAGTAATAGAACTAGGCAGACTCAGTTGCTTCAGGTCCTGTATAGGGATTTGTCTACTCTCGTGGTACATGCACATATTAGCAAGGATAACGTGCTCATTTGGAATCTTTCTCTATGGCGTAGGTGAGGGAAGAACAACACTTATGGTATTTGCAAATATATATTCATTCTCTATTGATATCATATCCAAGCTGTAACCATAGATATTATAAATGTCACTAACTTTCAATAGCTCCTTAGATGGGTACTAAGTAAGGCTCATGGAAAGACTGGCCTGATATTGTATAGGTTTTATACAGACAGGCAAAGATGCAGTGGGTTTATCTGTGAAACGATCTTATCATGTCCAAACCACAAAATTTAACTCCATTGCTCCCTGACCTCAGGTTTGCAGTCTTTTACTCCATCTCCCGTGATGATCTCTGAGCCTTGAAAGGGGGAAGAAATCTAGATGTCCCATTTAGAGATCAGTGACCTTTACTCTGCACTTTGTCTAGTTGTGTATTTCTGCCTTAACCACCATCAACTACACAAATGAATTTCTATGATGAGATTGGGGAGATGCATGTGATTCAGGATTGGTATAACTAATAGGTTTGTAGCAACTGCTGGAGATAAAGATAGTTGTATATATAGAATTTCCCTAGCACCTGTGTGCCTAACAAAGAGTCAAAAAGTCCCTTCCACATTCAAAGTATGCAGCTTCTTTAAATTTTTCAACTAAAAATAATCACAGATTACATAAATACCTCAACTCTTTGAGGTTATTTTCTGGATTATTTTGTAAAAATGTATGTGGAATAAATTACTCAGCTAAAATACAACCAAACAAATAGCACTTTTCTAAATAAATACATGCTAATGGACAGAACTGAGTTGTAGAAATTCAGCCCTGTAAAATAGGAACACAATTCCCTTTTATGGCAAGCATTCTTATCTGGGTGACAAATGAAGTTTGCTCACCCTCATTTCTTTTCATTTTGGATGACATTATCTGGTTCAATGGGATTTAAATCTACCATGTAAATTTGATAGATAACTATATACTGATAAGAGATTATCAGTATTCATAATGCATATCACTAACAAAGGAATAAATTTTAGGGGTATTTCCCCCTGGGTATATTGATTTATGAATTAATTCATACTTCATAAATCATTCTCACAAACAAAGAAAAAATAGAAATATATCTATTCTCCTTACATCTCATTGGCTCTTATTTAATTTTTAATGAAACAGGGAAGATATATTTTCAATAACAACATAAAATAGATACACAACTCAGCTTTCTAAAAGAACTTACTGAGAATGTTAAAGACCTTGAGAAAGAATTAGTTTGGGATGGGTACCAAGGAGAGCGAAAGTGTTGCAGTGATAGTATTTGAGTCTCAAAAGTGAAAATGACAAAAATATGAAGCTGTATGATTCCATCATGCAGTGTTTCTATTGTAGCATAAGATAGAAGAAAGAGATTTGGAGATATGGAAAATCAATTTTTTAAGAGATTATCAATATTCTAGTATGCCAGCACATTTTATTGGAGTATTGCTCATTATGTAACAGCTAAGTAAGTAGTAAGTTATAATGGATTTTCTTGTGATATGTGTGTGTGTGTGCATGTGCACATGTGCGCATGTACTTGAGTGCAATTATTTATTCCTGGTCCTTTTTGTCATCTCTATATTCTCTGTTATCTTCTTATGTAAGCCCGCTTATGCTTTTTTTTCTTTTTTCTTTTTTTTTCTTTTTTTTTTTCTTTTTTTTTTGGTTTTTCGAGACAGGGTTGCTCTGTGTAGCTCTGGCTGTCCTGGAACTCACTCTGTAGACCAGGCTGGCCTCGAACTCAGAAATCTGCCTGCCCCTGCCTCCCAAGTGCTGGGATTAAAGGCGTGCGCCACCAGGCCCGGCTCCGCTTATGCTTTCTAATCCTTACTATTCAATGATGCTACCCCCTAAAATTTTTATTTATTTATTTATTTATTTATTTATTTATCCCTTTTATTGTTTCCCATTTTTCTGTTATCCCTCAAAACCTTCCTAAAAATCCCTTCTGGTTCTCTTCACATTCATGGCACCTCTTTATCTCACTATTTTTTTATCCTCATTTCTTTCGTAAGATCTCTTCTTTCCATTATTAGTTTCAAGTCAATCATTCCCATAATGTTCAAATGCTCTTCTTTATATATCTGTCTCTACCTCCCTTTTTTCCTTTTTTTCTCTTCTCTCATTTTCTCTTTTGTCATGCTTATCTTTGTCTTCTTCCTTGTGCTCCCTCTCATCACATATTCACATTTCCAACAATTTCTACAATGCAAAGGAATAACAAAATTCTTTCTAGATGGTTGTGTGAAGTAGAATTTCAAGTATTCATAAATGAATGAAATAATTAAGTTTCATTACATAAATGTCCTTTATGTACTTACTGATGTAAGTTTCAGGTGTCATGTTATAATGTATATAATGTTTGTTTTCTATTAGGATAGGTATATAACTTTTGTATTCAATTTGTGTGTGCTTGCTTCATTTTCTATCTTATTTATATTGAAATTCCAGTACTATAATGAATAGAAAATATTACAGCTGATTTTTTTCATTAAAAATAATGATACATGAAAACCACAATGTACAGGTTTTTGGTGCACTCTGTGATGCTTCTATAATATACATTTTGTACTATTTAAATTGGATTAAACATATTTTTGATCTCAGGGAAAATTCCTTAGTGCTTTTCTACTAAATGCAGATTATTGTACATTTCATTATTTAACACCTGTCATTTTTCTACTATTCCTATTCTTGAGAGAGCCTTTACATTGTATGAGTGCTGACATTATGAAATGTCCTTTATGTACTTATTGAGGTGGCCATATAATATTTTAATCTTTTCTCTTATTGAGATGAATTATGTTGACTTGTTTATAATTTCTACCTTTGTGACCAATGAGTCTTATTACACTGAATCATATTTACTTATTTATAATATTCCATTATCTATTGCTGAAATATTAATTGAATATCTTCTTCCTTTTGTTTTCCATGCCAACTATATATTATTGGGATTTTTGTTTGTTTCATGCAGTTACAAATTTGCCAATTTTATTGGCCTTTAAGGTTTTTTTCCCTACAAACATTTTTCTTTATTGTTTTTCCTTTCATTTCCTGTTTCATATTTCTTTTACTCTTATTATTTTTACTTGTATTTAGGGTTCGTTTGCTTTTTTATTCCTACACTGATTAGGTGAACTAACTGATTTGTTTTAGACATTCTAGCTTTTTAATGTAAATACAATATGTTTTCATAATTTTACACTGATGGTAGCATACTTGAAACAATTTTTTATATTTCATGTAATATATTTTCTAATATCCATGTTTTATACTTGATTATATGATACACATTTTAATATTTGCTTTTACTAAAACTATATTTTAAGTCTTTAATATGTTTACTTTTTTGATATGCTGTGTGTCTCTGTGATTGATCTTTAAATTAACAGATATAAGTAGGAAAAATCATCTCTTTTAATGGAGAGTTTTATATGTGTTAATCAAGTTTTTATTAAAATTCGTATTTTTAAAATATCTCTCATAATTATTTTTCTTCTACTACTAAGTACTATTAATATAATTGTAAATGTGAATTATTTTACTTTCTATAATTTTCTGTCATATATTGCAATGAGTTTTTATTACATATATTATTCATATTCAGGACTAGTATCTTTTTTAAACTAGCTTTGCTGTGATGTTGACTTATTTTTTTCTTTATTTTCTATATTCTTTGTTTACATTCCAAAGGCTTTCCCCTTTCCCAGTTTCCCCCTCACCATATGTCCCATAAGTCCTCTTCCCTCCACCCATTCCCCAATCACCCCCCCCCCCATTTCTCTGTTCTGATACTCTCCTACAAATCTGGATCCAGTCTTTTCAGGACCAGCGTCCTTTCCTTCCTTCTTCCTGGGAATCTTTTGATTTGCTAATTGTGCCTTGAGTATTTAGAGCTTTTGGGCTCATTAATATCCACTTATCAGTGATTGCATTTCATGTGTACTCTTTTGTGATTGGGTTAGGATGATATTTTCCAGATCCAACAATTTGCCTACAAATTGCATTAATTCATTATTTTTAATTGCTGAGTAGTATTTCATTGTATAAATATACCACATTTTCTGTTTCCAGATCTTCACCAACCCCACATCTGACAGAGGGCTAATATCCAATATATACAAAGAGCTCAAGAAATTAGACCCCAAAGAACCAAATAACCCTATCAAAAATGGGGTACAGAGCTAAACAAAGAATTTGCACCAGAAGAAATTCGGATAGCTGAGAAGCACCTTAAGAGATGTTCAACATCATTAGTCATCAGGGAAATGCAAATCAAAACAACCCTGAGATTCCACCTCACACCAGTCAGAATGGCTAAGATTAAAAACTCAAGGGACAACAGGTGTTGGCGAGGATGTGGAGAAAGAGGAACACTCCTACACTGTTGGTGGGATTGTAAGATGGTACAACTGCTCTGGAAATCAGTCTAGTGGTTCTTCAGAAAATTGGGCATGGCACTTCCAGAGGACCCTGTCATACCACTCCTGGGCATATACCCAGAGGATTCCCCTGCATACAATAAAGACACATGCTCCACTATGTTCATAGCACCCTTATTTATAATAGCCAGAAGTTGGAAGGAGCCCAGAAGTCCCTCAAAGGACTCTAGTATTTTAAAGGAATTGAAGTACCACACAATCTGTTGAAATCCATGGTGTATGTGTTTTTAGAATCTTTTCATTTGATTCATTTTTTTTCTGTACTTCAAAGAGAATTTCTGTTTTGCCTTTGCCCTTGTATCTACTTTAATTCTTTTCTATTACTTTCTCTATTGACTGGAAGATACATAGAATGAAATGTTACAGGTCCTATCTTATATAATTTCAAAACCTACATTTTTAGCTATCAATTCTTCCATAAGGGGGAATATTTTGAAGTAAATCATAAGTATTCAAATTAAAGCACTACTATTTCTATCATTGTGGTGAACTAAATTATAATTTGAGGTTTTCAGGATTTAAAGGATTATATTTCTATTCCAGCAACACTACTTACTGATTTCAAACATATTTTATATGGAAAAACATCATTCATTTAATTTAAGTAGGAATTTTTTCGAAGTTACTCATATTTATTTTAACAGGTAAGTATAGTTTTATAAGATAACTAAAATCCAGAGGATATTTTAAATTATATTCAATTTCAGTTTGTTAGTGTAGATTGCAGTAATGGACCAAGCAGGTATTGAGAACAAGATAATTTATTTCAATCTTTTAAATATTTGTTTCTTTGGAATACAAAATCAGTCATTTAAAATTTTTGAGCTTCTTTTAATTATTCTGCATTAGGAAACAATGATGCGTGAAATTAAAGGCCTTTTTAATTGCATGTTTAATTTTATGAAAAAACATGTAGTTTGTTTGCTTACTCTTTAAATTTTCTAAATGTATCACACTCAATGTAAAAATAATTTTACCAGTCAGGCAGTTGTGGTGCACGCCTTTAATCCCAGCACTTGGGAGGCAGAGACAGGTGAATCTCTGAGTTCGAGGCCAGCCTGGTCTACAGAGTGAGTTCCAGGGCAGCCAGGGCTACAAAGAGAAACCCTGTCTCGAAAAACCAAAATAATGATAATAATAATAATAATAATAATAATAATTTTACCTTAAAATAACCCAACCACATAATTTCTTTTTAAAACTTACAGTTTCTCATCATTATATTTTAAATATTTTTCTTCAATGATCTTTTACTTTCAATTGAATTATTTCATTATGTTTAAATGCACCAACATTTATATTTACAAACAACCCAACATATATTTTATTAAAGAAATATAACTTAATATTAATTATGTATCAATCTTGTTTTTATCTTTGTATATGAATGTTATCACTAATTTACTCAGTAGCCACTTTCCTAAACCATATTTATAGTCAATCATTTTCATGTACTTTTTAAAATTTAAAAATTAAATTTATAATTTAAAAATTAGTTTACTTTGCAATTATTTGGTAATTAATATAAATGTGTTTGAGCACATGGTCATATTTCAAGTGTACACTTATATTACTAGATTGTTTCATTAGCAGTTTTCTTCTAAACCTGACAGATACACTTATATACAACGTTAAAAACATTTTGAATATCAAACTTTACAAAGTTTCTAACTCAAAACTTCCAGGAAATTAGGGATACTATGAAAAGACCAAACCTAAGAATAATAAGAACAGAAGAGGATGAAGACAATCAGTTCAAAGGGCCAGAAAATATATTCAACAAACCTATAGAAGAAAATGTCCCTAACCTAAAGAAAGAGATGGATATAAATGTGCAAGAAGCTTACAAAATATCAAGTTGTTTAGACAAGAAAAGAAAATTCTTCTGTCATATAATAGTCAGAACACAAAATGTGAAGAACAAAGAAAGAATATTTCAAGCTGTAAGGGAAAAAGGTCAAGTAACATATAAAGGCAGACCTATCAGAATTACATCTGAATTCTCCACAGAATATCTCTGAGCCAGAAGATCCTGGAAAAACCACAGATGACATCCCATACTAATGTACCCAACAAAACTCTCAATCACAATAGGTGTAGAAACCAAGATATTCTATGAAAAAAACAATTTTTTATTGGATATATTCTTTATTTACACTTCATTTCCCTTTTCCTGGTTCCCGCCACTGAAAGGTCCCATATGCCATTTCCCTCACCCTGTTCTCCATCTTCCCCTTCCCACTTCCCTGTTCTGGTATTCTCCTACAGTGATGCATTGGCCTTTCCAGATCCAGAGTTCACTCCTTCCTTCTTCTCGGACATCATTTGGTATGTACATTGTGTCTTTGGTGTTCCAAGATTCTAGGCTAATATCCACTTATCAGTGACTGCATACCATGGGTATTCTTTTGAGACTGGGTTACCTCACTTAGTAGGATGTTCTCCAGCTCCATCCATTTCTCTAAGAATTTCATGAATTTATTGCTTCTAATGACTGAATAGTATTCCATTGTGTATATATACCACATTTTTTGTATCCATTCCTCTGTTAAGGGACATCTGGGTTGTTTCCAGCTTCTGGCTATTATAAATAAGGCTGCTATGAACATAGTGGAGCATGTATCCTTATTACATGCTGAGGAATCTTCTGGGTATATGCCCAGGAGTGGTATGGCAGGGTCCTCCAGAACTATCATGTCCAGTTTTCTGAGGAACCACCAGACTGATTTCCAGAGTGGTTGTAAAATCTTGCAATCCCACCAGCAGTGGAGGAGTGTTCCTCTTTCTCCACATCCTGGCCAACACCTGCTTTTCCTGAGGTTTTAATCTTAGCCATTCTGACTGGTATGAAGTGAAATCTCAGGGTTGTTTTGATTTGCATTTCCCTAATGACTAATGATGTTGAACATTTCTTAAGATGCTTCTCAGCCACCCGAAGCTCTTCAGGTGAAAATTGTTTGTTTAGGTCTGTACCCCATTTTTGATAGGGTTATTTGGTTCTTTGGGGTCTAACTTCTTGAGTTCTTTGTATACATTTGATATTAGCTCTCTGTCAGATGTGGGGTTGGTGAAGATCTTTTCCAAATTTGTTGGTTGCTGATTGTCTTTTTGACAGTGTCTTTTGCCTTGCAGAAACTGTAATTTTATGAGGTCCCATTTGTCTATTCTTGGTCTTAGAGCATAAGCTAGTGTTGTTCTGTTCAGGAACTTTCCCCCTGAGCCAATGTCCTCAAGGGTTTTACCCAGTTTCTTTTCTATTAGTTTCAGTGTGTCTGGTTTTATGTGGAAGTCCTTGATCCACTTGGAGTTGAGCTTAGTGCAAGGAGATAAGAGTGGATCAATTCTTCTTCTTCTGCATGCTGACCTCCAGTTGAGCCAGCACCATTTGTTGAAAAAGTTATCTTTTTTCCACTGGATGTGTTCAGCTACTTTGTCGAAGATCAATTGGCCATAGATGTGTGGGATCAATTCTGGGTCTTCAATCCTATTCCATTGATCCACCTCACTGTCACTGTACCAATACCATGCAGTTCTTAACACTACTGCTCTGTAGTATTGTTTGAGGTCTGGGAAACTGATTCCCACAGAAGTTCTTTTAGTGTTGAGAATAGTTTTTAGCTATCCTGAGTTTTTTGTTATTACAGATGAATTTGAGAATTGCTATTTCTAACTCTATGAAGAACTGAGTTGGGATTTCGATGGGGATTGCATTGAATCTGTATAAAGCTCTTGGCAAGATTGGCATTTTAACTATATTAATCCTGCAAACCCATGAGCATGGAAGATTTTTCCGTTTTCTGAGATCTTCTTCCATTTCTTTCTTCAGAGACCTGAAGTTCTTGTCATACAAATCTTTCACTTGCTTGGTTAGAGTCTCACCTTGATACTTTATATTGTTCGTGACTATTGTGAAGGGTGTCATTTCTTTAATTTCTTTCTCAGCCTGCTTATCCTTTGAGTATAGGAAGGCTACTGATTTGCTTGAGTTCATTTTATACTCAGTCACTTTGCTGAAGTTGTTTATCAGCTGTAGGAGTTCTGTGGTGGAGTTTTTTTGGGTCACTTAAGTATACTAACATATTATCTGTGAATAGTGATAGTTTGACTTCTTCCTTTCCAATTTGTATCCCTTTGACTTCCTTATGTTGTCAAATTGCTCTAGCTAGTACCTCAAGTACAATATTGAAAAGATATGGTGAGGGGAGCAGCCTTGTCTAGTCCTGGATTTTAGTGGGATTGCTTCAAGTTTCTCTTCATTTACTTTGATGTTGGCTATTGATCTGCTATAGATGGTTTTTACTATGTTTAGGTATGGGCCTTGAATTCCTGTTCTTTCTAGGACCTTTAGCATGAAAGGATGCTGAAATTTGTCAAATGCTTTTTCAGCATCCAATCAGATGACCATGTGGTTTTTTTCTTTGAGTTTGTTTCTGTAGTGGATTACATTGATGGATTTCTGTATATTGAACCATCTGTGCATCCCTGGAATGAAGCCAACTAGATCATGGTGAATGATCCTTTTGATGTGTTCTTGGAATCGATTGGCAAGAATTTTATTGAGTATTTTTGCATCGAAGTTCATACGGGAAATTGGTCTGAAGTCCTCTTTCTTAGTTGGAACTTTGTGTGGTTTAGGTATCAGGGTAAATGTGACTTTGTAAAATGAGTTGGGTAGTGTTCCTTCTGTTTCTATTTTGTGGAATAGTTTGAAGAGTATTGGTATTAGGTCTTCTTTGAAGGTCTGATAGATTTCTGTGCTAAAACCATCTGGTCTTGTGCTTTTTGGGGGGTGAAAGATTTTCTATGACCCCTTCTATTTCTTTGGGGTTTATGGGACTGTTTAGATGATCTGTTTGATCCTGATTTAATTTTGGTATTTGGTATCTGTCTAGGAAATTGTCCATTTCCTCCAGATTCTCCAGTTGTGTTGAGTATAGGCTTTTGTAGTAGGATCTGATGATTTTTTGAATTTTCTCAGTTTCTGTTGTTATATCTCCCTTTTCATTTCTAATTTTGTTAATTTGGATACTGTCTCTGTGCCCATTGGTTAGTCTAGCTAAGAGTTTATCCATCTTGTTGATTTTCTCAAAGAACCAGCTCCTGGTTTTGTTGATTTTTTTGTATGGTTCTCTTTGTTTCAACTTGATTAATTTCAGCCCTGAGTTTGATGATTTCCTGTCTTCTACTCCTCCTGGGTGAATTAGCTTCTTTTTCTTCCACATCTATATTTGTCAGACTCTGGCACAGCATTTCAGGAGAAAGCTATATCAGGCTCCTGTCAGCAAGCACTTCTTGGAATCCACAATAGTGTCTGGGTTTGTTGTCCATATATGGGATGGATCCCCAGGTGGGGCAGTCTCCTGATGGCCTTTCCTTAAGCCTCTGCTCCATACTTTGTCTCCATATTTCCTGCCATGAATTTTTTGTTCCCACTTCTAAGAAGGACTGAAGCACCCACACTTTGGTCGTCCTTTTTCTTGAGTTTCATGTGGTCTGTGAATTGAATGTTGGGTATTCTGAGCTTTAGGGCTAATATCCAATTATCAGTGAGTGCATACTATATGTGTTCTTTCATGACTGGGTTACCTCACTCAGGATATTTTCTAGTTCCATCCATTTGCTAAAGAATTTATTGAAGTCATTGTTTTTAATAGCTGAGTAGTACTCCACTGTGTAAATGTACCACATTGTTTATATCCATTCCTCTATTATGGCACATCTGGATTCTTTCCAGCTTCTGGCTGTTATAAATAAGGCTACTATGAACACAGTAGAACATGTGTCCTTGCTATATGTTGGACCATCTTTTAGGTATATGCACAGAAGTGATATAGCTGAGTCCTCAAGAATTACCATGTTCAATTTTCTGAGGAATCACCAGATTGATTTCCAAAGTAGTTGTACCATCTTGGAATCCCACCAACAATGGAGGTGTGTTCCTCTTTCTCTGCATCTGCACCAGCATCTGCTGTCACCTGAGTTTTTAATCTTAGCAATTCTAACTGGTGTGAGGTAGAATCTCAGGGTTATTTTGATTTGCATTTCCCTGATAACTGAAGATGCTGAGCATTTCTTTTTGGGCTTCTCTGCTAATCGAGTTTCCTTAGTTGAAAATTTCCTATTTAGCTCTGTACCCCATTTTTAATAAGGTTATCTGGTTCTTTGTATATATTGGATATTAGCCCTCTGTGGGATGTAGGGTTGGTAAAGATCTTTTCCCAAGCTGTTGGTTGCCAATTTGTCCTATTGACAGTGTCCTTGTCTTTACAGAAGCTTTGCAACTTTATGAGGTCCCATTTGTCAATTCTTGATCTTAGAGCATAGGCCATTGGTGTTCTGTTCAGCAAAATTTCCCCTGTACTCATGTGTTCAAGGTTCTTTCCCACTTTCTCTTCTATTTGTTTCAGTGTATCTAGTTTTAAGTGGAGATCCTTGATCTACTTGGACGTGAGCTTTGTACAAGGAGATGAGAATGAATCAATTTGCATTCTTCTACCTGCTTACCTACAGGAGAATCAGCACCATTTGTTGAAAATTCTGTCTTTTTTCCACTGGATTGTTTTAGCGCCTTTGTCAAAGATCAAGTGACCATAGGTGTGTGGTTCATTTCTGGGTCTTCAATTCTACTCCATTGATTTATCTGCCTGTCCCTGTACCAATACCATGCAGTTTTTAACACTATTGCTCTGTAGTACTACTTGAGGTCCTGGATACTGATTCCACCAGAAATTCTTGTAGTGTTGAGAATAGTTTTTGCTCTCCTGGATTTTTGGTTATTCCAACAGAATTCTCAAATTTCTTCTTCTTCTTCTTCTTCTTCTTCTTCTTCTTCTTCTTCTTCTTCTTCTTCTTCTTCTTCTTCCTCCTCCTCCTCCTCCTCCTCCTCCTCCTCCTTCTTCTTCTGTTTCCCTTCTTTTCTAAATATCTATCTATCTATCTATTTATTTATTTATTTATTTACACTCAAGAATTTGTCTCCCTGTCCACCCTCAGACTGTTCCACATCCCATACTTCCTCCCCACCACCCTGTTTCCATGAGGATTCCTCTAAAACCCACTCCTGCCCAAGCAGACCTCTATTCTCCTGGGGCCTTCAGTCTCCTGAGGGTTAGGTCCATCTTCTCTGACTGAATCCAGATATGGAAGTCATCTGCTGAATATGTGCTGGGAGCCTCATGTCTATTGGTATATTCTGCCTGGTTCGTGGTCCAGTGTTTGAGAGATATCAGATGTCCAAGTTAATTGAGACTGCTGGTCCTATTTCCAGCTCTTTGAAGAATTGAGTCAGAATTTTGATGTGGATTACATTGAATCTATACATGGTTTTTGGCAAGGTGGTCATGTTTACTATATTAATCCTGCCACTCCATTAGCAGGGGAGATCTTTCCCTCTTCTGAGGTCTTCTTCAATTTCTTTCTTCAGAGACTTGAAATTCTTGGCATTCAGATCTTTCACTTGCTTGATTAGAGCCACACCAAGGTATTTTACATTATTTGTGACTATTTTGAAGGGTGTCATTTCCCTAATTTCTTTCTCAGCCTGTTTATCCTTTGAGTAGAGGAAGGTTATTGATTTGTTTGAGTTAAGTTTATTTCCAGCCACTTTGCTGATGTTGTTCATCAGGTTTAAGAGTCCTCTGTTGGAATTTTTGGGGTCACTTAAGTATACTATCATATCATCTACAAATAGTGATATTTTGACTTCTTCCTTTCCAATTTTTATCCCTTTGACCTTGTTTTGTTGTCGAATTGCTATGTCTAGGTCTTAAAGTACTATATTTAGTAGGTAGGGAAAAGCAGGGCAGCCTTTTCTAGTCCCTGATTTTAGTGGGATTTTTTTCAAATTTCTCTCCATTTAGTTTTATGTTGGCTACTGCTTTGCTGTTTATTGCATTTACTATGTTTAGGTATGGGCATTAATTTCTGATCTTTTCAAGACTTTTAACATGAAGAGGTGTTGAATGTTGACAAATGCTTTCAGCATCTAATGAGATGTTCATATGTTATTTTTTTTCCTTTGACTGTGTTTACATAGTGGGTTACATTTATGGATTTCTGTGTATTGCGCCATCCCTGCATCCATAGAATAAAGTCTATTTGATGATGATTGATGATAGTTTTGATGTTTTCTTCTATTCAATTTGTGATAATTTTATTATTTTTGCATGGATATTCATAAGCAAAACTAGTCCAAAGAGTATACATGGAGGTATCCATGACTCCAGCTGCATATGCAGCAGATGATGCCCTTGTTAGGCAACAATGTGAGGGGCAGCTCTTTGTCCTGTGGAAGTTTGATGCCCCGGGGTTGGGGGTTGCTAGAGCAATTAGGCAGTGGTTGGTGAATATGTAGAAGAACACACTCATAGAGGAAAACAGGAAGGGAGAGAGAGAGGATGGATGTGGGGTATTGTGGAGATGTCATCAGTAAGGGGATATAATTTGAAATGTAAACAAATAATATGATTTTTAAAAATGGGATTGGGGTGCATGATATAAAATTTACAAAGAACCAATGGAAAGTTAAAAAAGAAAAGAAAATAGAGAGATCTCATTTTAGCCCCTTAATGGCTCTAGAATAAAAAGAGTCAAGCTCAACCAAGAACAGTAGATGGCAGGAAATAATCAAACTGATAACTGAAATGAATAAAGTAGGAACAAAGAGAATACAAGAATCAATGGAACTCCTTAGAGAAAGTAAACAAGATAGAGAAACCCTTACCCCAGACAACTAAAAGATAGACAGAGAATATCTAAATTAGCATAATCAGAAAGGAAAAGGGGTACATAACAACCAACTCCAAGGAAATTCAAAGAAACATTGGGAAATAATTTAAAAATTCTGTACTTGTCAAATCTAAAAAAATAAGTGGATAATTTTTTGATAGATACCAATTACTAAGGTTAAATGAAGATCAGATAAAAATTTATATATACATATACATATATATGTATATGTATATGTATATGTATATGTATATGTATATATAAACCCTCTAAGGAAATGAAAGCAGTTACTAAAAGTCTCCCAACCATAAAACCCTATTGCTATGTTGAGTTAGTGCAGATTTGTACCATATTTTCAAAGAAGAACTAATGCAAATTTATTACTTAAATAGACCCAAGAGACACCTTGTTCCTTGATACCAACCCCAATATTCTGGATTCTACAATGAAATACACACACACACACACACACACACACACATACAGCATTTATATTTTGATGTGCAGAAAATAGCTCAGTGGCTGGACCACTTCCTAGTCTTCCCTCTGATATACCCAAGTTATTACTTACTAAAATATCTATTGCATATTTGCTTCCCTGGACCCAGTCAGGCAGCCTGCTTGGGGACACTCTCTCCTGGCTCCTATGTGGTAGCTATGCTCTCTGTCCCACACTTTCTTAGGCATAGCATCTCCTCTCCTCTACCTCTCCTGATCAGATGGCAGATTTCCCTCTTCCTCTTTCCCTCAGACCCTTGTCTGGTAATCCTAAAGGTTTCACCTCTGTCTGCCCTGCCTAGTCTTTGGCTGATGACAATTTTATTTACCAATCAGAGACAACTGGGGACAGGGTCCCTCAATCTTTAACACATGGATGTAGAAATTCTCATACAAACAGTTTTGAAGACCCAAATTAACATAATACAAACAAGCAGCTACAATGCTCCTCAAATTATCCCACAAAATAGAAACTGAAGAAACATTGCCACTTTAATTTTATGATGCAAGAGTCACCATAGTACACAGACCACACAAAGATGCAACAAAGAAACCAATTTCCCTCAAATACATTGATGCAAAAATGCTCAATAAACTATTTGCATGCTGAATCTAAGAACATATCTAAAAATCACTCACCATGATTATGTAGACTTCATTCTAGAGATGCAGGAATGCTTGAACATACTAAAATCAAAAAGTGTAATCCACCATATAAACAAACTCAATGAAAAAAATATACCATAACCTCATTAGATGCTGAAAAAGTCATTGACAAAATACAAAACCTCTTCATAATAAAATCCTGAAAATATTAGGGATACAAGAGACATACCTAAATATAATAAAGACAATGTACAATAAGCCTGTGTCTAACATCAAATTAAATAATGAGAAACTCAAAGTAAGCCCACTAAGATCAGGGACAAGATAAAGTAGTTCACTTTCTCCATATCTAATCAATATAGAATTTGAAGTTTTATCTAGAGCAATTAGTCAACTGAAAGTGATCAAATGGATACAAATTGGAAAGGAAGAAGACAAATTGTTATTATTTATGGATAATATGATGTTATATATAAATGATTCAAAAAATTCTAGTAGGAGGCATTAGATACTAGATTAACTCAAAAAATCTGTAAGCAGTCTCATATCAATGTATGTATTTTTTTGTGTATATGGTAGTACTTAAAAACATTTATTTACATATCTATACATTGTAGGCAACAGAAGATTTATCAAAATGGACTTTTAAAGTTTTTTTTATTAATTTATTAATAGCCTAAAAGCTGTGTCCCCTCCCACTAATCCCATGACAGAGTCCTTCCCCAATTTCCCCCTTCTCCTCTGAGGGGATAGGGATACCATAGGATATTCCCCTACCCTGGTGCATCCAATCTGTGCAAGATTAGGCACATCCTCTCCAGACAAGGCAACTCTCTGCTACATGTTGAACAGTGGCCGCAGTCTAGCCTGTGAATACTATTTCATAGGTGACTTAGTATCTGGGAGATCCCAGGGATCCAGGTCAGTGGACTCTGTTGGTCTTCCTGTGGGGTTCTCATTTCCTTAGGGGCCTTCAATCACTTCCCCAACTCTTCCACAATGGTCCAAGACTTCTGTCCAATGTTTGTGAGTATCTTCAGTTAACTGCTTGATAGAGCCTCTCAGAAGGTATTTTTGCTAGGCTTCTGTCTGTAAACATAACTGTTTTTTAATAGTGTCAGTGATTGGTGCTTGTCCATGGGATTGAGCTCAAGTTCGTCTGGCTATTGGTTGGTCATTGGATTTTACATTATATGTATCTATGTTTTCTGTTACCACAGATGCTCCTGGAGCTAGAAGAGTCAGACTTCTGTGAAATTGTGAACAGAAAGTTGTAAATATCCCAATGTGTGTTCCAGGGACTAGAATTGAACCCAATCCTCTGAAATAACAGTATACCAACTTTGTTAAAAGATGGACTAACTCAAGCCCTAAATGTCTATATGTATTTTCTCCCCTTAAAACTCAACTCATTTAAAAATATTTTCATGTTTTCAGTCCAACAGATATAATCTAAGAAATTCCAAGAGAACAATATGTTTGACTAGTCTTAACAGTGTTTAATACTCCCAATGCAATGTAGAAAGCATTCAGGTACTTTGTAAGGAATTAAAGAATAGGATTTGAAGGTATATTTAAAAGAAACTAAACTTGCCTAGAATAGTTTATGTATATTGTCATCATTTCTTTTGGCTTTGTATTCCCATGTTCATAAATTAAAGTTTTCTCTTTTTAGGAATCACCTCCAATGTTGTAACTTTAATAGAAGTATAAGGGAAGTAAAAGCTGTTTGTTTATTTGGCATTTTGAGTTAAAATTCATTTGTAAGAGCAAACATATTATAACAAAGTATTTCTTTAAGTAGATGAAAATATTAAATATTCATATAGTATAATACTCTGTACATGTGCATCTAAATAGAGATATGCATGCATATAGTTAAAGATTCTATATGTTCATTTTATTTATGCTGGTACATGCATATTATTTATCAACAGAGGTTATTATTTGATAAATTATTTCATGAAAATAGCACATTCAGTCTTTTATATATCTATAATCTGGCACATAGAACAATATAAAATATAAATTTTACTTTAGCAATTTGAATAGAAGATAGTTATTCAATATTTGTAGATGATTTATAAATATTCAGTATTTAATTAAGTAAAAATAGTTATAATAGAATGACAGTTACTTCACCACAGAGACCTAGAGTTTCTTTACAAGTTATTAGGATGATGAATGCCATTTAGCAGAAGTTCACATTTCAATAATTCTAGTATCAAAAATCTATAACAGTCTGTACTCTTTTATAAAACTATGGATGATATATCACTCAGTTTAAAAATCTTCCCTTCAATTTCCAGAAATGAGAAACAAAATTTCAATTGAGTTGTGAGAATCATTGCCATCAAATTACAATACTGTCAATATATGAAACTTTTATGGTAGTGGTGGAATTGTTCACTTTTGTACCCAACCCTAATTGTAATGATAAACATTTGTTTAAAAAAGAAATTGAGGGCTGGAGAGATGGCTCAGCATTTGAGAGCACTGACTGCTCTTCCAGAGGTCCTGAGTTCAAATCCCAGCAACCACATGGTGGCTCACAACCATCCATAATGCGATCTGATTCCCTCTTCTGGGGTGTACTTGCGTATAATAAATAAATCTTGCCGGGCAGTGGTGGTGCATGCCTTTAATCCTAGCACTTGGGAAGCAGATTCAGGCAGATTTCTGAGTTCTAGGCCAGCCTGCTCTACAAAGAGAGTTCCAGGACAGCCAGGACTACACAGGGAAACCCTGTCTCAAAACAAACAAACAGATATTGCCTGCAGCTTCCCATCCAAGCTGGTGGTGGGGAAGCTGGAGTCAGCCAGCGTGCCAGGTGCTCAGACCCAGCCGGCAGCGGAACCAGGTACCCGAGACAGCCCGAGCTTAAAACCTTCAGGGACTCAGGCCTGGAGTGGGAGTTGGGCACAGAGTAGTGGCTGCACTCTGTACTCGCGGGGCAGACCCCGAGCTCCCTGCAGGCAGCTGCCATATTGCCTGCAGCTTCCCATCCAGCTGGTGGTGGGGAAGCCGGAGTCAGTCAGCGTGCCAGGTGCCCAGACCCAGCTGGAGGCTGAACCAGCCCCCCCATCCAGCTGGTGGCAGGGAAGCCGGAAACCGGACCCAGCCAGCTTCCCAGCAGCTAGGGACCAGCAGGCGGAACCAGATAACTGATATATCCCAACTTTAAGACCCCTGGGGAAACAGGATAACAGACAGCAAACCCTGAGCAGGAGCAGTGCAGAGCAGCCGCCCAACAGGCGGAACCAAGTACCTGGGATATCCTGAGTTTAAGACCTCAGGGGACTCAGGCCACCTGTCAGCAATCTGTGAGCAAGAGCCCTGCAGGACAGTGATTCAGGTATTCCAGTCGCTGGGAAATAGCCTTACAACCCCACAGGAGTGTCAAGCACCAGCTAGTATCTACAGGACCAACTAACACCAGAGTTAACCAGATGGCAAAAGGCAAACGTAAGATCACTACTAACAAAAATCAAGGCAGTATGCCGGCATCCGAACCCAGTTCCCCGACAGCAATAAATATTGGATACCCCGAAACACCAGAAAAACAAGACTCAGATCTAAAATCACTGGTCAGGAACACTTAGATAAATCTCTTAAAGTAATACATGAGAAAATAGATCAAAAGCTAGAAGCCATTGCAAGGCAAACACAATTAATCCCAGATATCTCAACACACCAGAAAAACAAGACTCAGATCTAAAATCACTGGTAAAGATGCAGATTGAGGATCACCTTGATAAATTTCTTAAAGTAATAGAAGAGAAAATAGATCAAAAACTAGAAGCCCATACAAGGCAGACACAAAAATCACTTAAAGAAATCCAGGAGAATATAGAGCAAAAAATGAATCCCAATAAGGGGGAGAAACAAAAATCACTTAAAGAAATACAAGAGAACATGGGTCAACGAGTAGAAGTCATAAAAGAGGAAACACAAAAATCCCTTAAAGAATTACAGGAAAACACAAACAAGCAACTGAAAGATCTGAGCAAAACCATACAAAATCTAAAAACAGAAGTAGAAACAACTAAGCAATCGCAAAGGGAAACAATGTTGGAGATAGAAAACCTTGGGAAGAAATCAGGAGTCATAGATGGAAATATCAACAATAGAATACAAGAGATAGAAGACAGAATCTCAGATGCTGAAGATACCATAGGAACCATGGATTCAACAATTAAAGAAAATGCAAAATGCAAAAAGCTGGTAACCCAAAACATTCAGGAAATCCAGGACACAATGAGAAGACCAAACCTAAGGATTATAGGGATAGATGAGAATGAAGATCTACAACTTAAAGGGCCAGCAAATATCTTCTACAAAATTATGGAAGAAAACTTCCCCAACCTAAAGAGAGAGATGCCCATGAATATACAAGAAGCCTATAGAACCCCAAATAGACTGGACCAGAACAGAAATACTTCCCGTCACATAATAATCAAAACCCCAAATGTACTAAACAAAGAAAGAATATTAAAGGCAGTAAGAGAAAAAGGACAAGTAACATATAAAGGAAGACCTATCAGAATTACACCAGACTTCTCACCTGAGACCATGAAAGCTAGAAGATCCTGGGCAGACCTCATGCAGACCCTAAGAGAACACAAACTTCAGCCAAGACTACTATACCCAGCAAAACTCTCAATTGCCATAGATGGGGAAACCAAGGTATTCCATGACAAAACCAAATTTGCAAGATACTTATCTACAAACCCAGCCCTACAAAGGATAATAGGGGAAAAATACCAACACAAGGGGGGAAACAACACCCCAGAAGAAACAAGATAGAAACCCTATCTCATCCAACTCAAAAGAAGAGAACCACTCAAATACAAATAATAATAATAATAATGCCCAAAATGTCAGGAAGTAATAATTACTATTCCTTAATATCTCTTAATATCAATGGACTCAATTCCCCAATCAAAAGACACAGACTAACAGACTGGATACGGAAACAGGACCCTACATTTTGCTGCATACAGGAAACACATCTCAGTGTCAAAGACAAACACCACCTTAGAGTAAAAGGCTAGAAGACAGTTTTACAAGCATATGGTCCCAGGAAACAAGCTGGAGTATCAATTCTAATATCAGATAAAATTGACTTTCAACCTAAAGTAATCAAAAGAGACACAGAAGGTCACTTCCTGCTTGTCAAAGGGAAAATCCACCAAGAAGAATTCTCAATACTGAACATCTATGCACCAAATGTAAGGGCACCCTCATTCGTAAAAGAAACTTTACTAAAGCTTAAAGCACACATCGCACCTAACACAATGATTGTAGGTGACTTGAACACTCCACTCTCCTCAATGGACCAATAAGGAAAGCAGAAACTAAACAGGGACACAGTGAAACTAATTGAAGCTTTGGACCAATTGGATTTAACAGATATATATAGAACATTCCATCCTAAAACAAAAGAGTATACCTTTTTCTCAGCACCGCATGGTACCTTCTCAAAAATTGATCATATAATTGGTCACAAGACAGACCTCAACAAATACAAGAAGACCGAACTAATCCCATGTCTCCTATCGGATCACTATGGAGTAAAAGTGGTCTTCAATAGCAAGAAGAACAACAGAAAGCCCACATACACATGGAAACTGAACAATACTCTACTCAATGACACCCTGGTCAAGGAAGAAATAAAGAAAGAAATCAAAGACTTTTTAGACTTCAATGAAAATGAAGGTACGACCTACCCAAATCTCTGGGACACAATGAAAGCAGTGCTAAGAGGAAAACTCATAGCCCTGAGTGCCTCCAAAAAGAAACTGGAGAGAGCATACACTAGCAACTTAACAGCACACCTGAAGGCCCTGGAACAAAAAGAAGCTAACTCACCCAGGAGGAGTAGAAGAGAGGAAATCATCAAACTAAGGGCTGAAATCAATCAAGCAGAAACAAAGAGAACCATACAAAGAATCAACAAAACCAAGAGCTGGTTCTTTGAGAAAATCAACAAGATAGATAAACCCTTAGCTAGACTAACCAAAGGGCACAGAGATGGTATCCAAATTAACAAAATTAAAAATGAAAAGGGGGATATAACAACAGAAACAGAGGAAATTCAAAAGATCATCAGATCCTACTACAAAGGCCTATACTCAAAACAACTGGAGAATCTGGAGGAAATGGACAATTTCCTAGACAGATACCAAATACCAAAATTAAATCAGCATCAAGTAGACCAGCTAAACAGTCCCATAACCCTTAAAGAAATAGAAGGGATTATAGAAAGCCTCCCAACCAAAAAAAGTACGGGACCAGATGGTTTTAGTGCAGAATTCTACCAGACCTTCAAAGAAGACTTAACACCTATACTCTTCAAACTATTCCACAAAATAGAGACAGAAGGGACACTGCCCAACTCGTTCTTCGAAAACCACAATTACGCTGATACCTAAACCACAAAAAGATCCAACAAAGAAAGAGAACTACAGGCCAATTTCTCTTATGAATATTGATGCAAAAATACTAAATAAAATTCTTGCCAACCGAATCCAAGAGCATATCAAAACGATCATTCACCATGATAAAGTAGGCTTCATCCCAGGAATGCAGGGATGGTTCAATATACGGAAATCCATCAATGTAATTCACTACATAAACAAACTAAAAGAAAAAAAACCACATGGTCATCTCATTAGATGCTGAAAAAGCATTTGACAAAATTCAGCATCCTTTCATGCTAAAAGTCTTGGGAAGAGCAGGAATTCAAGGCCCATACCTAACCATAGTAAAAGCAATCTACAGCAAACCAATAGCCAACATCAAAATAAATGGAGAGAAACTTGAAGCAATCCTACTAAAATCAGGAACTAGACAAGGCTGCCCTCTCCATATCTTTTCAATATAGTACTTGAAGTTCTAGCGAGAGCAATTAGACAACATAAGGAAGTCAAAGGGATACAAATTGGAAAGAAAGAAGTCAAAGTATCATTATTTGCAGATGATATGATAGTCCACTTAAGTGATCCAAAGAACTCCACCAGAGAACTTCTACACCTGATAAACAACTTCAGCAAAGTGGCTGGTTATACAATTAACTCAAGCAAATCAGTAGCCTTCTTATACTCAAAGGACAAGCAGGCTGAGAAAAAAGATAGGGAAATAACACCCTTCACAATAGCCACAAACAACATAAAGTACCTTGGTGTAACTCTAACCAAACAAGTGAAAGATCTGTATGACAGGAACTTCAAGTCCCTGAAGAAAGTAATCGAAGAAGACCTCAGAAGATGGAAAAATATTTCTTGCTCCTGGATTGGCAGGATCAATATAGTAAAAATGGCCATCTTGCCAAAAGCAATCTACAGATTCAATGCAATCCCCATCAAAATCCCAAATCAATTCTTCATAGATCTAGAAAGAGCAATTCTCAAATTCATCTGGAGCAACAAAAAACCCAGGATAGCTAAAACTATTCTCAACAATAAAAGGACTTCTGGGGGAATCAATATCCCTGACCTCAAGCAGTACTACAGAGCAATTGTGTTAAAAACTGCATGGTATTGGTACAGCAACAGGCAGGTTGATCAATGGAATAGGATTGAAGACCCAGAAATGAACCCACAGACTTATGGTCACTTGATCTTTGATAAAGGAGCCACAACCATCCAGTGGAAAAAAGATAGCCTTTTCAACAAATGGTGCTGGTTCAACTGGAGGTCAACATGCAGAAGAATGCGAATTGACCCACACTTATCTCCTTGTACTAAGATCAACTCCAAGTGGATCAAGGACCTCCACATAAAACCAGACACACTGAAACTATTAGAAAAGAAATTTGGGAAGACCCTGGAAGACATGGGCACAGGGGTAAAGTTCCTGAACAGAACACCAATAGCTTATGCTCTAAGATCAAGAATTGACAAATGGGACCTCATAAAATTACAAAGTTTCTGTAAGGCAAAGGACACTGTCAGAAGGACAAAACAGCAACTAACAACGTGGGAAATGATCTTCACCAACCCCACATCCGACAGAGGGCTAATATCCAATATATACAAAGAACTCAAGAAGTTGGACCCCAAAGAACCAAATAAACCTATCAAAAAATGGGGTACAGAGCTAAACAAAGAATTTTCACCAGAAGAAATTCAGATGGCTGAGAAACACCTTAAGAGATGTTCAACATCATTAGTCATCAGGGAAATGCAAATCAAAACAACCCTGAGATTCCACCTCACTCCAGTCAGAATGGCTAAGATTAAAAACTCGAGAGACAACAAGTGCTGGCGAGGATGTGGAGAAAGAGGAACACTCCTCCACTGTTGGTGGGATTGCAAAATGGTAAAACCACTCTGGAAATCAGTGTGGCGGTTCCTCAGAAAATTGGGCATGCCACTCCCAGAGGACCCTGGCATACCACTCCTGGGCATATACCCAGAGGATTCCTCTGCAGACAACAAAGACACATGCTCCACTATGTTTATAGCAGCCTTGTTTATAATAGCCAGAAGTTGGAAGGAGCCCAGATATCCCTCAAATGAGGAATGGACACAGAAAATGTGTTATATTTATACAATGGAATACTACTCAGCAATTAAAAATAATGAACTTATTCAATTTGTAGGTAAATGGTTAGATCTGGAAACTATCATCCTAAGTGAGCTAACCCAATCACAAAAGAATACACAGGAAATGCAATCACTGATAAGTGGATATTAATGAGCCCAGAAGCCCTAAATACTCAAGGCACAATTAGCAAGTCAAATGACTCTCAAGAAGAAAAAAAGGAGAGGACCCTGGGCCTGTAAAGATTGGATCCAGTATTGTAGACCCAGAACAGAGAAATCGTGGGGGGGGGGAAGAGTGGGGAATAGCATGGGGGGGGGAGAGGAATTATGGGACATATGGTGGGGTGTAAGTGGGAAAGGGGAAAGCCTTTGGAATGTAAACAAAGAATATAGAAAATAAAAAAATGATAATTAAACAAACAAACAAACAACCCAAAAAAACAAAAAAAAACAAAAAACAAAAACAAAGCAAAAAACAAGAAATTGAAGTTTCTGTTCATTTACTAATAGGAGTTCTGTCTCCAGGGCTCAATAGGAGTCATTCATTTAGCAATAGACAGTTACATTCATAAACTTGTATTTGAATTTGTAGATCAATCAAGGAAGACTTTAGAGAGTAAGTATACCTCGGCATGTCAGAAAACAGCACTCAACTGATTGCTGCAACAGTGCCAGAGTGTAAATTTGATTATATTTTTTTCAGATGAATAAACTCACAGAAACTCAACTTTGATAGAATATTGCCCCCAAACCTGAGAAACCATAAGAGAGGTGAGAATAATTCTTTTTATGTATTTTATTTCAGTAATAGTATCTTTATATTTTTGGATGCACTTCTTTTGTTTGTGTTTGTTTTTATTTCTTTGAGCAGTGTCTTATTATAATAGACAGGGCCAACCTTGAGCTTGTGTTGATACATCTACCCCTACCTTTCAATTGTTGGAATTTCATGTATCTTCCATCATGTTTATTTTAATAATTTTCATTTAATATTATGTACATATACCCCATTCAAAATGGTTCTCATGTTAATTCAGAAAAATCATTGAGAATGAATGAATGTTTACTTACTATTCACTAGGTACTCCTTAGAAAATATCATGATGATCCTAATCTTAAAGTCAACAAATCCACTACTGCTATTTTAGGAAAATACCACATTCAATATCAAAATGTGGCACACTGCCAGTTCATTTTACTCCACCAGAATGATTTGAAATGTCAAATTGAGTAATTTCTCCATATTCTGGAAAGTGTGAGACTGTGGAGAGTATTTGGGGATGTCACATACCATGTGGCCACCTGACCAGAGGGAGTATTTCTCAATGGCTGGAAGATGCAGAATGAGTTGGAGGGGTTACCAGCAGTTGGACTTGATGGATCTGAGCAAAACAAAAGGGAATCTGGTTAGCTAACACCAAGCACAAAGCACATAGAAGATAATAAACAAATATATTCATTTATGAAAGATGCAAAATTAGATTTATCAGGTGATGCGATAGGAGTGATTCATATGAACAAGAATGAGGTGTTATTCCCTTTTAAGCATGACATATTTTTTAAAAAAGACAAACTAAAGTAAGCACAAGGTACTTGGTGTTGTAAGAGATGTTTAAAAGCAAACATTTTGTGGGTGTGTGTTTTCAATATATTCAGCAACACTTGTATGCAGTTAATATAAAATAGGTACTTAATATCAACTACTGTATTATAAAGTTAATCATTATACCTTATAACGGCCTTCATGACTAAAATTAACTCCAAGTATTTACTTCATTTTTTATGTTAGAAAAAAGCTATTTTTAGCATTTTTATGCTAAACATTTGCCCCTAACTTTTATAGGAGCCATAGATTAAACGATATTGATTAAAATATATTTTTTGAGTGTTGTGCTATACCATTTCAAACAGGGGGTGAAATTATTAAGAAGTGATTAAAAATGGTGAGATGCTTCCTCCTGTAGAGATGATGATTTTGCATCAGTAATAGGAATTTTTTTGTAATTATACATAATTTTACAAGGATTGTGAGGCATAGTTAACAAAAATTATATATATATATACATATATATGTATATATATAAAATAATGAAATTGTTATCACTTTCAAAATAGTAATTAGCACACTCATTACCATGATTAATTATCATTATGTATGGAAGTGGGGGAGTAAGGGCAAACACTGTCTATATAATTTATCAACTTCAGAGAAATAATATAGCGTTATTACTTAAAAGTGCCATGTTATATGTTAACAATTTCAGTAGATATTCACTTTATAATTGGAAATACATATCTGTAAACTAAATCTCCAAAATCTTTCCTTCCTTCCATATCCTGACCACCATGGCCCTTCTTACTACCTTTAATGTTTACTTCTTCTTGCACATTGGACATAAGAGTTTATATAGTATTTTCCCTGTCATACATATTTCTTACAGAATAATACATTTGGAATATATTTTTCTAAATGATACTATTCTATTTCATGGCAAAATATTGTACTTTATTTACAAACATTTTTAACCCAAATATCTGTGAAAAGGTACTTGATTTGATCATGTGTAACATAATACATTGAAGAGCTAATGATTTTGTATCTTAAAATATCTCCAAGGTTTATCATCTAATACATTTCTAAACGTATATAACAATTTTAAGAATATACCCAGAGAGATAGAGAAAAAAAAAACCAAAAACCAAGAAAAGTAGTATGTGGACTAAAGCTACTACTTGAAAATGTCACCAACCATCCTTCTCATCAAAATAAAATGTTATATTTAAGTAGGAATGATTATAGATAATATTATGCATTAGAACACAGTTCAGAATCCCCTAAACTGTATGAATCATGTCTCAAAATAATGGTCACTCTAATGTAAATATTACCTAATGGGAAATAAAAAATATGTCTTTATTTCTGTTCATTTAGAACATCAATGTAGAGCAACATCAAAAATTTTAATAGATTAATTTCCTTAGAAATGATGTAAAACTCCAAAATAAATGCTACAGGTAGTGACTAGTAACCAGATATTTCATTATTTATGGAACATGTACATCCTGTTACTGTGACAAAGTATATGATAATTTTTTTTATTTATTCACTTTGTATCACGAATGCTGTCCCCCTTCCCAATAACATCCTCTCACAGTCCTTCCCTTTTCCTCTGAGAGACTGGAACCACCCTGTGGATTGCTGTCTATATGCAGGTGAGGGCAGGTGAAATATAAGACTGGAGTCTGTGATTGAGAAATGATAAAGGAAAACAGGAGACAGAGATGGACCAGGGACCAACAGGGTTGAGAGAAGATGGAGGAATGGGACAAACCAAATCCATGCGGCTTGAAATAGCCACAGGTAGCTATGGATATCATAGATGAACAATAGAATAATATAGAGCAATATGTCCCATCTAGGAGTGCAGCTTGTGTTTTTATATCAATTGAGTTGTGAGCTCTTTGAGTGGGCATTTTATGAGTTGAGAATTCGCTGTTACAAATCTGATAATTTACAAGCCTCTGGAGTTTTGATTTTACTGGGTTATAGGGATTAGTGACAGCTAGCCACAGGGGATGGATGGCTGGAAAGAAATGAGCAGTTCTGAGATAAGCGAACCACAAGAACTTGGGTGACCTCCTCATGTGGATAACCAGGAGGGCAAGGAGACCTCCATGACTAGAGAATAGCTGGTGATAGCATGGATTTTTTAAAAATAATTATGTGCAACACTACCTTCTTGGGTATTACCCTAGCCTGGAATATCGAGTCTCTATGGGACTAGGAGCTTCTTCTCTCATGGAGGCCAAACATGACAGCTGATTTAGGAGAACAGATTTCACTAACAGGCAACAGAATTAGGGATAGCCTCTGCTCCAGGTATTTGGGATCCACATGAAGATCAACCTGCACATCTACTTCATATATGTAGGAGACCTAGGTCCAGCACACATATGTTTTTTGTTTGGTGGTTTAGTGTCCTAAAGCCTGCAATTGTCCAGGTTATTTGACTCTGTTGGTCTTCCTGATGAGGTCCTATTTGCTTCAGGATCTACAATCCTCCCCCCACTCTCATAAGAGTCCCCAAGCTCCATCCACTATTTACCTGTGGGTCTCTGCATCTGTCTGAGTCAGCTGCTGGGTGTAGCCACTCAGAGGACATCCATAAGGCTCCTGTCTGCAAGCATAATAGAGTATCATTAATAGTGCCTGGAATTAGTACTTGCCTATGGAATGGGTCTATATTTGGGCCTGTTATTGCTTGCTCATTTTCTCAGTTTCTGATCCAGTCCCTGCATTTCTTGTAGGCAGGATAAATTTTGTGAAAAATATATTCTTTGTTTTAGGAGACAGGATTGTGATGGATATTCTTTTTTCTCAACTTGACTATTCTTGGAGTTATTTAAAATCCAAATACCTAGGCACACCTGTGAAGGATTTTCTTTTTTTACATTAAATGACTTAAAGGAGGAAAACTAACTTCTAATTCAAATCTTGATGGCAAAATATACTTTTATCCCCGATCTTTTGAAATGGGAATATCTACCTTTAATCTGGGTCATACCTTCTGATAACAGCCAATATAAAAGACACAGAAGAAGGAAGCTTTCACTCATTGCCTGCTTGTTCTTGCTCTAGCTGGCAAGTCCATTCCTTTAGTGGCATTAGAGCCTACTTCTTAGATTCTCGCATAGACTGAAGACCAGCTTAGTCATCCAGTCTAATGGGCTGAACAAGTACTGGATTCTTAGATGTTCTTGGTAGAACCCATTGTTGGACTAACTGTATCACAGTTTGTAAGCTATTCTAATAAATTTATATAAAAGTATATATGTGTGTACATATATAAATGTATATGTGTATGTATGTGTGGTATATGTATATTCTATAAGTTCTATTTCTCTGGAAATCACTGACTTACATAAGGATCTGTCTGATGATACTTTTGGATAAAATACTACATTTTTTTTCCTTAGGGCTTTTGGAGTCTGTTGCAAAACAGCATATCATGTTGAAAATGTGTAGTAGAAGAAGCCACACATCATAAGAAGAATCAAGGAAGGAGAAAAAGCTAATTTTGAAATCCCAACATTCATTCCATGTGAATGAATTAAATGATCTAACTTCTCTACAGTAGTTACCTTTTATTTTAATGTTTCTAAACTTTTTAAATTAAAATACCATTGCAACATTTTATCATTTTATTCTCCCCTTTCCTTCCTTCAAGCACTCCTATGTATCTTCCTTTAACTCTCTCAAATTCATGGCCTCTTTTGATTTATTTTTGCACATAAGCACACACACATACAGTGCTTGAAATTAAGCATCTAAAAATTACTTTTGAAAGATAATTCCAACCCATAACTCTTTGCCCTTGATTCCCAAAAGCTGACTTTTTTCTTCATGATTAGAGATGCCAGTTTTAACATGTCTCTTATTAGTCAATAGTCCATGTCCACAGACTTGAGAGTCAGGATTATCTAGCAGGTGAGCCCCTATAAAAATCAAATGTGAGTCATCAGGTTTCCAAGATACAATATTACAAGGTAACTTTCCATTCAAAGATGAACTTAAAGAAGCCATTATTATACTATATAGTACATACCTAGACATGCTTCTGATTCAGGAGAAATTGACCAAAACGAAACATCCAGTGCAATATATTGTACATGTTGTGGTATAGTATAGTTATGAATTATGAGGAAACACTTAATTTACGTTGCAGTAAATGTACAAATAGCTCCTTTGAGCTTAGTGCAAAATGGAAGACTCCCTTTACCAGCAAGGCTCCCCTTTCTCTGAACATGTCTTGGAAATCCAAGTCCTCGCACCTTCTACTTAGGGAAGATTGAGTAGTTCTTGGCAAACATACAAGTTCAACTTCCACTTTCCCTACAAGAATCTGCCCAGAAAATACCTGAGATTCCTGGAGTGCCTCTCTATGTAAATAAGGGATTTGGTATTTTAAGCTCCAAAGAAAATTCACCCTAAGAAGAAACCCTTTCCACTTTCCAAATTTCATATGTAACACTTATCCATGCCCCTAAAAACTGTATTTTTCAAGCCCACACTGAGAAAAGGTGTGTACACAAGCTAAGATTGTCTAAAAGAGCTATTTCATTAATATCTTTGGAGAAGGCCTTCCCCTCCCCTTCCTAGAATCATTCCCAGAAGGTCCAGAATCCTGCAGTCTCAGCTCTTTAAGGACTAGGCTTCATCCTTCCAGCATGTGGTGCAGTGGCATCTGAACACCCTGAGGGAAAAAACAGAGGATGAAAACCACAGCTGGACCCCAACACATATATCACAATGGAATTTTTAATTTGCTATATTTTTCATGTCATTTGTTTTTGCAATATAATGTAATATAATATAATTAGATAAAACAAAAACTAACACATAGGAATTGGGCAGCATAAACAAATGGAAGGAAAAGAAGCTAAGAAAAAACACAAGAATGCGAGGCACACTCATGTGCACACTTAGAAATTCAATAAAAACATTAAACTGGAAGCCATATATAAGTGAAGGACAAGGTACAGACAAGTACAGGCTCTGTGCATGCTGCTTCAGTGTCTGTAAGTTTGTATAAGCTGGAGACAGTTTAGTCTTGGTGCCTTTTATGCCCTCTGATTTTTACACTCTGTCTCCTCTTCAACAGGGTTCCCTGAGTCATTGATTTTATGGAGATAGCCCATTTAGCGCTGAGTGTTTCAATGGCTCCCTCATTCTCTATCTAAGATCTGGTTGTAACTTTGTGTATTTGTTCTCATTTGCTGCAAGAACTTTGTAACCCCATAGGAAGAACAACTATATTGACCACCCAGTACCCCAAGAGCTCCCAGGGACTAAAACACCAACCAAAGAGTACATATGGAGGGACCCATGGCTCCAGCTGCATATGTTGTAGAGGATAGCTTTATAGGGGGCATCAATGGGAGGGGAGTCCCTCAGTCCTTTAGAGGCTTGATGACCAAAGGTAGGGGGAAAGCTAGGGTGCTGAGGCAGAAGTCAGTGTGTAGTTGGGGGAACACCCTCAGAGAGGTAGGGGGAGGGCTAGAGGCTAGAAGATTTGTGGATGGAAAACTGGGAAGGGGATAACACTTGAAATGTAAATAAATAAAATAACCAATAGAAAAAAATGGAAAGGAAAAAGCCTCTCTGATGGTGATTGAGGAAGACAATCTATGAATACAGCAGAATGTCATTAAAAATTATTTTATTGCTATTTTTCAAAACAGTAACTTCTTCCATCAAAAACACTACAAAGTAGGGAAGGTCTCCATGTAGGCACCAGCTCAACATCTCCATGTCCAATAATTTATTTAGGTTTTGTCTTTATCAATAGGTTCTCATTGTTACTTTGTGCAGAACAATCTATAGTCTTGGCAACTGCCTGGCGTATTGGTGATACCTCACAGTACACATTTATCTAATAGCTCAATTAGATATAACCCAATTCTACTATTAAGAGCTTCATTTAGTGAGAAAATAGATCCTACTGGGACTCTATCTTCACCATATTTGGTGATTTTGTTTTGATCACCTTTAAGCACACACACACACACACACACACACACACACACTCACACACACACACACACACACACACACACACACACACTAGTTTTCTACACTACCTCACACATGGTCCTCAATTTTATCTGTCTATCCCCACATTCCTTCCCTTGTAACTCTTTTCCTGCCTCCTCCTCATTTGATACATTCCCTGATCCTTTTTTTTTTTTTTTTTTTTTTTTTTTTTTTTTTGGTTTTTCGAGACAGGGTTTCTCTGTGTAGTCCTGGCTGTCCTGGAACTCACTTTGTAAACCAGGCTGGCCTTGAACTCAGAAATCTGTCTGCCTCTGCCTCTCAAATGCTGGGATTAGAGGTGTGTGCAACCACTGCCCGGCCCATTCCATGATCTTTATTATCTATATTTATTTATTCTATTTCTCATACCTACAGAGAACTATCTGCACATTCTTATCTCATATTCTGTACCTAACTTCTGTGGTTCAATAAAATGCAGCTTTATTTAACATACAATATCCAGACAAAAGTGACTATATAGCATATTTTTCTTACTAAGTGTGAGATAACTCAATGCAGGTGATGTTTTTTCTAGCTCTATACAGAATTTTAAGCTTCTATATTTTTAATATCTGAGAAATATCCATTGTGGTATTATATGACAGTTTCCATTGGTTTACACAACTTCTCACATCAGCACCCCTTTAGAGACTGTTTATATTAATACCTATCCTAGGGCTCTTCTGCTCGGAATGTCCTTTCTTGTCCCAAATTAGTTAAAGGCTATACCACACTTTCTCTTCTATAAAGTTCAGTGTATCTAGCTTTATGTCTTTGTTTTGTTTGGATCCATGCCACCAAATTAGAAAATCTAAAGGAAATGGATAATTTACTTAATTCACACCATTTACTAAAGTTAAATCAAAATTGAATTCTGTATAGCCACAAAACTAGCCATATGGATCATGTTCTTACGTCTTGAATCATATATTGGTGTAATATTTTATAGAGACCCACCTATTCACGGCTTGCTCTAGTAAAGAAAAAAATTGCCTCATTTGGAAGTGAGTGAAAAAATAACAGATCAGTAGAAGATCTCCTACAGGACATCTATAAACTACTAGAAGATTCAAAAAATAAAATGTAACACTCTATCATTCTAAATATAGTGATGCGATATACATTTAAAATATAAGAACCCAAAGATTTATTCAACAACAAATTAAAATAAACAGATGATTAAACCAAGTCAAAGTTGTGTACCAAGTGGTGATCCACTTATTTCCACTTTATGCCACTTCTAAAAAAATGGCCTCATAGATTTGTTTAAGCATAGTTATTTGGAAAATAAACCAAAAAGATATTAATGAGGGTAATGGTATTAACTGGGGTTAGAGATGAGAGTAATTACAATGCATTTTATACATGTATAAAAATATGGAAAAACAAACTAAGCTAGTTAAAATCATTCAAAATAAATGAGCAAATGAGAAAACATTTCTATGTAATTAAAATGGAATAGAAGACAATAAAATGAAACACACATGATTTTTTTTCAGAGCTATGTACTGAACCCAGGGCCTTGTGCTTGCTAGGCAAGTGCTCTACCACTGAGCTAAATCCCCAACCCCCACAAAAATTATTTAAAAGCAAAGAAAACCATACAAACAATAGCGTTAATATGAATAACAAAAATTTATAGCATTATACTACTGCTCACCTAAGGAAAAAGGTGATAAAATAGGAGGGAAAATATCAGTTTTGAAAAAAATGAGATGAATGGTTAATTAGTTGAAAGAAATTAATTGAATTGTTGAATAGTGTTCATACTTAAGGAAAACTGTATATGATCAAGTAAAATACAGCAGATGATAACTTCATGTTATCCATTCTGACAGGGACTAAAGAACACCAGTAAAAGATAATAAAAATGTTGAAGCATATTGTTTGAAATTTTATATTATTATTAGAATGAATTACAAGCTTCTGAAGGCTTATACACACATGGAAAATAATAAAGATAGCTTAAAAAATTCAGGCTCTTTCTGGATTTTTGTGTAAGAGTTGTAGCATCAAATGAATGCAACACCATCTAAAGAGTTCTGGTGGAAATCAAATTTTCCTGGTCTTTATATTCACCCATGATGACCTCTTTTGTAAAGGTAATAGAAGCAAATCTTCAAATATAAATGAATTCAGAAAATGTACCATCAGTTTAAACTTTTGAATAAATTAAATATAGAGGTCATTCAGGGTGCTGAGGAACATTTTATAAAAGAAAGGAAATGATGATTATGCTATTACATGGTGAGCAAAATTGTTTTTATTCAATTTAGGTTTCTCACCAAGGAATCATAGGAACATTATGTTATTTTAGATTGATTTAGGAATCTAGAGGTGACACATGAATTTTGAGTACTAGCTCTAAATATTATTCTATACTACTCATTCCTTTTCTCACACCAACTATTATCAAGCATAACTTTTATTTCACAGTTCAGATAAATACCCTTGTCATTTTCAATAGCTTTAGGGATATCCTGTCAATGTTTGTTTCAAAGAGATAAACAATGTAACCAAAGAATTAAATTATGATAGAATGAATTTGTGAATGTTGTAGTTTGAAGGAGAATGTCCCCTATTGGCTTATGCTGTGGCCCCTATTTAGAAGAACTTTTTGAGAAGGATTAGGAAACATGGTCTTTTTGGAGTATTTGTGGCATTGTTGAAGAAAATGTGTCTACTGAGACTGGTCTTTGACATTTTAGAAGCCTAAATCAGGCACAGTATCTGTCTCTGTCTCTGTCTATTACCTGTAGATCAAAGTGGGTAGATCTCAGCTAATGTCTCAGCTCCATGCTTGTCTACTTGCTACCATGATGATCATGGACTGTCTATTAGTGAAACCAAACATCCATTTCAATACTTCCTTTGTTAAGTGTTGCCTCAGTCATGGGATAACTCTTTATAGTAACAGAACAGTAACTATACAATGATATTAACAAATGTTACATTGGCTCAAAAGAATACAATGAGATATTTCACATTAAAAAACAAAGTAACAGTTTAATATGAATTTAAAACTCATTGGGGTTGAGTCTGTAAAATATTGGCTTGTGAATTATGTCCATATTAAAATCTTATATTAATATTAATAAACAGTAAGTTAACTAAAGGGGTTTTAAATTCTTAAATGAGTCATATCTATTGATATGTTTCCTTGAATTATGTCTATATTATTATTTTTCCTTTTATTGAAAGTGGATTCTTTTCTCATATAAGATATTCTGACTTTAGTTTCCCTTCCCCATACTCTTCCTACTTCCTCCTTACATCAAATCTATTCTGAATTCACTCCTTTCAGGTCTATCATTCCAAAAGAACAGGCTTTTAAGATATAACAACTAAACTGTGAAAATAAAATATAAGATAAAGCAAAACTATCATATCAAAGGGGTTCAAGGAAACAGAAGGAAAAGTGTCCCATGTACAGGCACAAGGATCAGAGAGCCACTTGTTCTCATCATTTCTATAAAAAAATAGTAAAATAATAGCTATAATATATATCTATATATAATGCAGATTAAGATTGGCCCTGTATTGCTGCATTTGTCACTGTGAGTTGATATATACCTTGCTTAGTTGATTCAGAAGGCCTTGTTCTTGTGTCCTTCATCCCCTCTGGCTCTTGAACTCTTTCTGCCTCCTCTGCTATGTGGTTTCTTGAGGTCTGAGTGGAGAAATTTGGTGGAGATCTCCCACATAGACTCTCTCCCCACATAATGTTTGTAGGTCTCCGAATCTGTTCCCATCTTCTACTACTGAAAGATGTGTTTCTGATGATGACAGAATAAGGCAACAAATTATGAGTATAACAGAATATCATTATGGGACATTTTATTAACACCTTATTTAGACAAGTCATGTTTGATTTTAAGTTATGTCTAGTATATAGTTCTTGGTTACTTAAGCAGGGCCGGATATGGCTTCCATCTCAGGGACTGTGCTTTAAGTCAAAATGGACACTGGTTGGCTACTCCAAATGTTGGTTTTATTTCCTCAGAGGAAGGGATGAGATGAGATCCATGCCCACACTAAGCCCTGAACATTTATATCTAAATATCTCTAAGTATAGGCCTGGAAGCTTCTAGCTTCTACTCAATTTAATCTTCCAAAAGCCTGAAGTTCACAAGTTTTAGCTTCCAGTCTCTGTCAGCTAACCTAAACCTAGAATGTTTTAGGCTCTGAGATTTACTGCTAAGGAACCTCACCATTTCTAGCTCTTTCTGAATTCTGTCTCTGGTTCAACTCAGCAGTTCTGGTTCAATCTCCTTTTCTTATTTTTATTAGATATGTGATTTATTTACATTTAGAATGTTATCCCCTTTCTTCCTTTCCCTTCCGAAAATCCCCTTTCCCATCCCCATCCCCATGCTCACCCACCCACCCACTCCTGCTTCCCTGTCCTGGCATTCCTTTACACTGGGCATTGAGCCTTCACAAGACCTATAGCTTTTCTTCTTATTGATGTCTGGAAAGGCCGTTATCTGCTACATCTGCAGCTGGAGCCATGGGTCCCTCTACGTGTATTCTTTGGTTGGTTGTTCAGTCCCTGTGAACTCTGGGGGTACTGGTTGGTACATATTGTTGTTTCTCTTATGGGGCTGCAATTCCCTTCAGCTCCTTGTGTCCTTTCTCTAGCTCTTCCATTGGAACCCTCTGCTCAATCCAGTGGTTTACTGTATCAACTTTTGTATTTGTCAGGCACTGGCAGAACCTCTCAAGAAATAGCTATATCAGGTTCCTGTCAGCTAGCACTTGTTTGCATTAGCAATACTCTTTGGGTTTGTTAACTATATATTGGATAGATTCCCAGGTCTGACAGTCTCTAAATAGCCTTTCCTTTAGTTCCTGCTCCACACATTGTCTCTGAATCTCTGGCCATGGGTATTTTGAATCCCCTTCTAAGGACTGAAGTACCCATGCTCTGGTTGTTTCAAATTGGCTTCTTTCAGCATCTGAATTAATTGGTTTTCTTAGAAAAAATGTCTCTGAATTCCAAGAACTAAACTGTACTAACTATACAATCTGGATAGAACTGAATAGAACCTTATGAACTTAACTGAACTAACTGCATTAACCTGAAGTGCACCAAACTCAACATAACTCAACTGAATTGAACTGTACTGGAAGGAACACAACTCTGTTCCCTGCACTCTTCTTAAGCAGCCTCTCTTTCCTATCTGTTCTCCTGAGAGTTGATTATAACCTATCACCTACTAATTCTATTATTCTTTTCTCATTCATTACTTTGCCCCTCAATTCAACATCATTGCTTGGAGTTACAAGTGTGTACTAAAGGCAATTCTGTATTCAAGCCAGAGGTATTAAAGGTATATATTAAGGGAATGTCCATATTCTAGTCAGTTCATATTGTAATTCAGGATATATCTGTATTCCAGCTGGATGACACACACCAAAAAGATCATTGAATATGACCCTTGTCAGAGCAGCCATGTTGCTGGTTTAAAATTTCTCTACAGGCTACCTCCACAAGTTCTATGCCATCACTTCCCTAGGAAATTTCTCAGGTAGAACAGATTGTAGGCCAAAGTTTTCGTGCTGGAATTGGTGTTTTTATTTCTTTTCTCATAGCCTGCAGAGAACCTTCCTATAACAAAGATACCAAAGGCTCTATGTAGACATCAACTCAACCTTAACACATTCAATGAGTTGTGTTTGTTTTCCTCAACAAGGTAGCCAAAATTTCAGGTTGGAGAGAGCAATCCATTTTTTTAGCAATACCTTCAGTTATTTGAGGACTTCTATGTAGCCCCGTTGGCCAACAACTCTACTGCATGTAACCCAGTCTCACTACTGAAAATCTCATTGGGTACCAAGAGATGAGCAGTTGTGACTATTATGAAGAGACCTTATTAAGAAATGTTCAAAGTTAATCAGCAGGAAAAGGCAAATTAAAACAACTCTCTGAATCCAAATTACACCCATTAATATGGCTATGATAAAAAACAAAACAAAACAAACAAACAAAAAAACCCCAAGCAATAGAATGTAGATCAAAGAGATTACCCCACTCCAAGTAGGAGTACAAACTTGTACAACCAATCTGGAAATCAATCTGGAGGTTTTCCAGAAAATTGGGAATAATTCTACCTCAAAACATACCTATACCACTCCTGGGCATATACCCAATCGAACCATAAGGAAATATGCTACACAGTGTTCATAGAAGCTACATTCATAGTAGCCAGAAACTAGAAACAGCCTAGATATTCATCAACAAAAGAATGGATAACAGAATTCATCAACAAAAGAACTGAGTGTAGAGGAATGGCAGGTCAGGAAAGAGGGAGAAAGGGTTAGTAAGCAGGGGGAGGGGGAATGGGATAGGGGTTTTCAGAGGGGTAACAAGGAAATGGTATACCCTTTGAAATGCAAATAAAGCAAATATCTAATAAAAATATAAAGAAGAAATTACTATTCATTTATACAATGGAAAATTCTCACCTATTTAAAACAAGGTAATCATAAAATTAGTAGGCAAATGGACAGAACTAGAATATATCCTAGAAAATGCCATTTTGATTGGGGTAACCCAACTCAAAGGACATATGTGATTTGTACTCTCTTATAAGTAGATATTAGACATAAAGTACAGGATGCACAGTATATAATCCACAGACCCAAGGAAGCTAAATATCAAGGAGGGCCCAAGGAAAAATGCTTGAATCTCTCAGAAGTTGAAATAACTTAGGCAGTAAACATGGATGGAGGGAGGAAAATGTGTGGGAGAGGGAATAGAAATGGAAATAGGTGTGGGGGGTACACCTGTCAGGTGACCCAGGAAAAGAAGGCTGGGAAAGTAGATGTAAATCATCAGTAGTAAGAGAGATGGAGCCCAAGTGAGAGGCAGGACTCTCACGTGAGAGATAAGGAAACCAACCTACCCATTAAAGCTTCAAGCCAAAATTTGTCCAGCATAAAGGAAGTACAGAGACAAAGATGGAGCAGAAACTGAGGTAATAGCCAAGCAATAACAGGCCCAACTTGAGAACCATCCCAATTTATGATAATATTAATGATACTCTCTTCTGTTATGCTTGCAGAGAGGAGTCAATAATAACTTTTCTAAGAGGTTCCATCCAGCAGCTGATAGGAAAAGATGCAGAGACCCACAACCAAACATTATAAAGAGCTCAGAAGTCTTGCAGAAGATTTGGGAGACAGATTAAGAGACCTGGATGAAATAGTCTATAAGAACACCAATAGAGACAACTAACATGGGCACCCGGAAGATCCCAGATACTGACTACCAACCAAATAGCATACATGGGCTGGACCTAGGCTCTCAGCAATTTTGTAGCATATGTGTAGCTTGATTTTCATGTGGATCTCCCAGAAACTTGAGGAGCAGGCCAACCCTGACTATGTTGTCTACCTGTAGATTCTGCTCACCCTAACTGAACTACTTTGTTTGACTTCAGTTTAAGGAGATATGCCCTGTTCTGTGGTGACTTGCTGTGTCAGGGTAGGTTGATGTGGACTCCCCCTTCTTTGAGTAGAAGGGAAGGGGTAATAGGAGGAGGGGCTATATTATGGAAGACTGGGATGAGATGGGGGGGTTCTTATTGGGATAAGTGAATAAATAAAGTACTGGAAAAATAAAAATTTCAAAATAATTAACAAGAAATATTACTACAATATTAAACATCAATATTCATCTATTAATGTCTGTTATTTTAATATCATTTACATGAAAAGTTTAATCTTTATAATGCACTATATCATTAAAATACTATTACATTTCATTGTTCAAATGAATGGTTGTTTTTCTTGATGATTTGTAATTATCACAATATTATGTATGTATATAATCATGATTAAATATCTTAATAAAACTACTTATAGCAACTTATTAACCTATCTTAATGATCTTCGCTCCCGGAAGATCCAGACAGGCAACACCAGGTACACAGAGATATCCCAAGATTAACATTGCTCAGGACACAGCCTGCCAGGCTTCTTCCTGCGCCTAGGACCTAGGTAGCTCTGTGACTTGTCAGTAAGCCAGCCCTGTCTTTTGCCCTGCAGGGTGACCTGCACTTGGAGGGGGTCCACACAGCCTCCACCATCTTTGCACCTGGACGGACCAGGAGGTCAGCATCGGGTACACAGAGACAGCACGAGTATAACATTGCTTGGGGCAAGGCACACCAGGGCTCCAACAACACCCAAGAGTAGGCCAGCCCATCAGCAATCTGTGCCAGGGGAAACCCAGTCATCCAGTGGTACGGAAATAGCCTTATAGGCTCACAGGGGGTTCAAGCACCAGCTAGTGACAACAGGACCAACTGACACCAGAGTTAACCAGATGGCAAAAGACAAACTTAGAAATCTTACTAACAGAAATCAAGGCCATATGGCAGCATCTGAACCCAATGCTCCGACTATAGCAAGTCCTGAATACCCCAACACACCAGAAAAACAAGATTTGGATTTAAAATCACATCTCATGATGCTCTTAGAGGATTATAAGAAGGACATAAATAAATCTCTTAAAGAAATACAGGAGAACATGAATAAGGTAGAAGCTCTTACAAAGGAAACACAAAAATCACTTAAAGAAATTCAGGAGAGTATGGGTCAACAGATAGAAGCCAATAAAGAGGAAATGCAAAAATCACTTAAAAATGCAGAAGAACTTGGGTCAACAGGCAGAAGTTATGAGAGAGGAAACACAAAAATCTCTTAAAGTATTACAGGAAAACACAAACAAACAAGTGAAGGAACTGAGCAAAACTATCCAGGATCTAAAATCAGAAGTAGAAACAACTTAGAAATCCCAAAGGGAGAAAACTTTGGAGATAGAAATGATTGGGATGAAATCAGGGGTCATAGATGCAAATATCAATGGAATACAAGCAATATAAGAAAGAATCTCAGATGCTGAAGATACCATAGAAACCATTGACATAACAGTCAAAGAAAATGCAAAATGCAAAAAGCTTGTAACCCAAAACATCCAGGAAATCCAGGACACATTGAGAAGACCAAACCTAAGTATTATAGGTATACATGAGAGTGAAGACTTACAACTTAAAGGGCCAGCAAATATCTTCAACAAAATTATGGAAGAAAACTTCCCTAACCTAAAGAGAGAGAAGCCCATGAATATACAAGAAGCCTACAGAACTCTAAACAGACTGGACCAGAACAGAAATTCTTCATGTCACATAAAAATCAAAACTCCAAATGTACTAAACAAAGAAAGATTATTAAAGACAGTAAGAGAAAAAGGCCAAGTAGCATATGAAGAAAGACCTATCAGAATTACACCAGACTTCTCACCAGAGACCATGAAAGCTAGAAGATCTTGGGCAGATCTCACATAGACTCTAAGAGAACACAAATGCCAGCCAAGACTACTATACCCAGCAAAACTCTCAATCACCATATACTGAGAAACCAAGATATTTCATGATATAACCAAAGTTACACAATATATTTCCACAAACCTAGCCCTACAAAGGATAATAGATGGAAAATGCCCATACAAGGAGGGAAACTACACCCTGGAAAAAGCAAGATAGTAACCTTCTTTCATCAAACACAAAAGAAGTTAACCACTCAAACATAAAAATAACATCAAGTTTATAGGCAGTGATAATCACTATTCCTTAATATCTCTTAACATCAATGGACTCAATTCCCCAATAAAAAGACATAGACTAACAGACTGGATACTTAAACAGGACCCTACATTTTGCTGCATACAGGAAACACACCTCAGTGTCAAAGACAAACACTACATTAGATTAAAAGGCTGGAATACAATTTTAAAAGCCAATGGTCTCAAACAAGTCAGAGTAGCCATTCTAATATCAAATAAAATTGACTTTCAACCTAAAGTCATCAAAAGAGACAAGGAAGGACACTTTTTACTGGTCAAGGGAAGAATCCACCAAGAAGTACTCTCAATTCTGAACATATATGTTCCAAATGCAAGGGCACCCTCATTTGTAAAAGAAACTTTACTAAAGCTCAAAGCACACATTGTACCTCACACAATAATTGTGGGGGACTTCAACACTCCACTCTCCTCAATGGACTGATCAGGAAAACAGATACTAAACAAGGACACAGTAAAAACTAATTGAAGCTTTGGACCAATTGGATTTAACACACACACACACACACACACACACACACACACACAACATTTCATCCTAAAGCAAAAGAATATACATTTTTCTCATCATCTCATGGTTCCTTCTCCAAAATTGACCATGTAATTTGTCACAAGACAGACCTCAACAGATATAAGAGGATCGAACTAATCCCCTGCCTCCTATCAGATCACTATGGAGTATGAGTGGTCTTCAATAACAACAAAAACAATAGACATCCCACATAGACATGGAAGCTGAATAATGCTCTACTCAATGATACCTTGGTCAAGGAAGAAATAACGAAACCAAAGACTTTTTAGTGTTTAATGAAAATGAATGAACAATATACCCAAATTTATGGGACAATATGAAAAAGCAGTGCTAAGAAGAAAACTCAGCCCCCCCCCCCGCAGTGACTCCAAAATGAAACTGGAGAGAGCATACACTACCAGCTTAATGGCACAGCTGAAAGCCCTGGAACAAAAAGAAACTAATTCACCCAGTAGGAGTAGAAGACAGGAAATCATCAAACTCAGGGGTGAAATCAATCAAGTAGAAACAAAGGGAATCATACAAAGAATCAAAAAAACCAGGAGCTGATTCTTTGAGAAAATCAGCAGCATAGATAAACCCTTAGCCAGACTAACCAGTGGGCACAGAGACAGTAACCACATTTACAAAATTAGATATGAAAAGGGAGATCTAACAACAGAAACTGAGGAAATTTAAAAAACAATGAGCTCCTACTACAAAGTCTATACTCAACAGAACTGGAAAATCTGGAGGAGATGTACAATTTCCTAGACAGATACCAAATACAAAAATTAAACCAGGAATGAATAGATCATCTAAACAGTCCCATAACCCCTAAAGAAATAAAAGTGGTCATTGAAAGTCTTCCAACCAAAAAAAGCACATGACAAGATGGTTTCAGTACAGAATTCTATCAGACCTTCAAAGATGACCTAACACCAATACTCTTCAAAATATTCTACAAAATAGAATCAGAAGGAACACTACCTAACACATTCTATGAAGCCACACTTACGCTGATACCAAAACCACATTAAGATCCTACAAAGAAAGAGAACTTTAGACCAATAATCCTTAAGAATATAGACACAAAAATACTCAATAAAATTCTTGCCAACCAATTCCAAATATTCTCAACAGTTAAAGAATTTCTGGGGGAATCAGTATCCTGGACCTCAAGCCTTACTACAGAACAATAGTGTTAAAAACTGCATGGCATTGGTACAGTGAGAGGCAGGTAGATAAATGGAATAGAATTGAAGACCCAGAAATGAACCCACTCACCTATGGTCATGTGATCTTCGACAAAGGAGGTAAAATAATCCAGTGGGGGAAAAATAGCCTTTTCAACAAATGGGGCTGGTTCAACTGGAGTTGAGTATGCAGAAGAATGCAAATTGATCCATTCTTATCTCCTTGTACTAATCTCAACTCCAAATGGACCAAGGACTTGTACATAAAACCAGCCACACTGAAACTAATAGAAAAGAAACTGGGGAAGAGCATTGAGCACATGGACACAGGGGAAAATTTCCTGAACTGAACAACAATAGCTTATGCTCTAAGATCAAGAATTGACAAATGGGACCTCATAAAATTACAAAGTTTTTGTAAGGCAAAGGACACTGTCACAAGGACACAACTGCAACCAACAAATTGGGAAAAGATCTTCACCAACCCTGCATCTGATAGAGGGCTAATATCCAATATATACAAAGAACTCAAGAAGGTAGACTCCAGAGAGTCAAATAACCTTATTAAAAAATGGGGTACAGAGCTAAACAAAAATTTTCCCCGGAAGAACTTCGAATCACTGAGAAGCACCTTATGAAATGTTCAACATCATTAGTCATTAGGGAAATGTAAATAAAAACAACCCTGAGAATTCACCTCACACAAGTCAGAATGGCTAAGATTAAAAACTCAGGAGACTGCAGGTGTTGGTGAGGATGTGGAGAAAGAGGAACACTCCTCCACTGCTGGTGGGATTGCAAGCTGGTACAAGCACTCTGGAAATCAGTCTGGGGGTTCCTCAGAAAACTGGGCATGACACTTCGGGAGGACCCTGCTATACCACTCCTGGACATATACCCAGAGGATTCCCCAGCATGCAGTAAGGACTCATGCTCCACTATGTTCATAGCAGCCTTATTTATAACAGCCATAAGCTGGAAATGACCCAGATGTACCTCAGTGGAGGAATGGATACAGAAAATGTGATATATTTACATAATTGAATACTATTCAGCAATTCAAAACAATGAATTCATGAAATTGTTGGGCAAATGGTTGGAACTGGAAAATATCATCCTAAGTGAGGTAACCCATTCACAAAAGAACACACATGGAATGCAGCCACTGATAAGTGGATATTAGTCCAGAAGCTCTGAGTACCCAAGACACAATTCACATATAAAATCATTCCCAAGAAGATGGAAGGAGAGGGCCCTGGTCCTGGAAAGGCTTTATTCAGCAAATTAGGGGATTACCAGGATAGAGAAGTGGGAGGGGGTTGATTGGGGAATGGGAAGAAGGAAGAGGGCTTATGGGACTTATGGGGAGGGGGGAACCTGGAAAGAGGAAATCATTTTGAATGTAAACGAAGAATATAGAAAATAAAACTATCTTAAGAAACTTTATAGGTTAAACTTATTTTAAACAAAAAAGTGTATGTGCATGTTAGTATTTATCTAGTTACAATAGTACATTGCAGTGTGTTTATAATCAATCAAAGAATCTTTTATATACTATGCTGAATCATTAGTTATGAATTCCTAAATAATAGGAGCAATCATTAAATTATACCTGTGCATAAGTAAATGAATTTTAACATATAGTAGGAACTATTTTTGTACATATAGTATGTATTATGTAAATTTTTCTTGACCAGATAAATAAGTGATAAAATTTTAAAACAACATGCTTGTTAGCATGTTTATAATGATAATAAAAATGGTGAAGAAACCACGTATTTTAGAAAAGATTGTCAGGATGAGAATTTAAAAATTGTTGTAGATGGTTTCCAACTAAGTACAAAATTTAAGTGAAAGGTGAATTCATTAGAATAAAATTATGAACATGGTGGAGCATGTGTCCTTGTTGCATGCTGGGGAATCCCCTGGGTATATGCCCAGGAGTGTTATAGCAGGGTCCTCCACAAGTGTCATGCCCAGTTTTCTGAGGAACCGCCAGTCTGATTTTCAGAGTGGTTGTATCATCTTGCAATCCCACCAGCAGTGGAGGAGTGTTCCTCTTTCTCCACATCCTTACCAACACCTGCTGTCTCTTGAGTATTTAATCTTAGCCATTCTGACTGGTGTTAGGTGAAATCTCAGGGTTGTTTTGCTTTGCATTTCCCTAATGACTAATGATGTTGAACATTTCTTAAGGTACTTCTCAGCTATTCGAAGTTCTTCAGGTGAAAATTCTTTGTTTAGCTCTGTACCCCATAATAGCCAGAAGCAGGAAAGAACCTAGATGTCCCTCAATGGAGGAATGGATACAGAAAATGTCATATATTAACATAATGGAATTAAAAATAATGAACTCATGAAATTTTTAAGCAAATGGTTGGAACTGGAAAATATCATCCTAAGTGAGGTAACCCAATCACAAAAGAATCACTGATAAGTGGATATTAATTAGCCCAGAAGCTCTGAATACTTAAGACACAATTAGCATATCAAATGATTCCCAAGAAGAAGGAAGGAGAGGGCCCTGGTCCTGGAAAGACTTGATCCAGCATTTTAGGGGAGTACCAGGACAGAGAAATGGGAGGGGGGTAATTGGGGAATGGGTAGAGGGAAGAGGGCTTATGGGACATATGTGGAGGGGGGAACCGGGAAAAGGGAAAGGATTTGGAATGTAAACAAAGAATATAGAAAATAAACAAAAAAAATGGAGAAAAAGGAATATGAAAAAAAATAAAATTACAATATTTCAGTAGAAAGTAGAGAAGGAAATGATAGAATTATAGATAGTGACAGCTACAATAATTTAAGTGTTATGAAGTTTTGACAATCCTGCATATTATGGGAATAATTATCAGTTTAATGTCCCAGCTAAATATTATATGTAAATCATTCCCTAAGAGATATTAATATATATAAATGTGTTTCAGTAATGTGAGCGTGTTAAGTGAAACTAATTTTCACTTTAAAATAATAAAATACTTGTATTTAGTGAGCGAGTTAAGTGAAACTGATTATCACTTTAAAATAATAAAATACTTGTATTTAGTATTCTCAGTAATTGTTAAACCTTATATGTTATACTCTACATAAACAAAATTAAAGTTCAGGTATACTTGTTTTCTAAAATTAAGACATTTAATTTTTTGTCTTAGTTATTTTAATTTAAAATAAGAGAACATTGATAATGCTCACTACTGAATATACATTTTCACCCAAACTTTTAAAGCCTTAAAATGTATAAAAAGAAATGAAATTAATACATATAAGAAGTTTAATTAGAATAAAAATTATATGTGTTCTTTTAGCATTTATGTCAGTCATAGTCATTAATTTTATAGTATGAGTGAATTTAAATTTCATACCTTTAGCTGATTAAAATAGAACATTCTCATTCAATTTCATGAAACTGCCCAATTTACTGAGAATTTGGGTATTTAAATTTATAGTACCTGACAACTGGACTCATTTTCTCAATTCAGTCTACCACCTTCCTGTGATTAGATTTCCTAGTATACTCTCTGAAAAGGTTAATGAGTACCTTAGCCAAGCAGTTCAGATTTTATAATTGGGTATAATAAGTAGATATGGTGATGAAGTTCTTTGTTAATATTATTTTCATGCAAATCTGCAATGTGTTATAAAAACACCATAATGAGCATTATAAAGAGAAATAATATAAATATATAAAGTCTCAAATACTCATGGTTTGCAAATATGATGTAGAAACACCTTGTATGGTCCTGTTTGTACTAACTAAAATACCTTTAAATAACAACTTACTTTAAACTCAAAATGCAAAAAAGGTAGCCTTGAGACTAGAATTTTCATCTATCCTTTCTTGTCCCTTGTTAATAAATGTAGAAAGAAAGATGAAATCAGTAAGGCTGGATAAGAAAAATGAGTGTGGAATGGAAAATTTTGAAGACAGAATCAATCATGGTATCTACACATTTGCTATCTTGAGATCTTCTGTCCTTCTTTTCTATTCACCATGAAAACAACATAATCCAAAAAGGGTCAATTCAAGTGTGTGTCTTGCAATTTACCCTGACTACAGGGATACATACAATGGGATTTACAGTTTGGCTCAGGCTTTTCCTGAACTTCATCCTCTTTAACTCAACCCAACTGTGGTACAATCAAAATGAATCACATGACTGTAAAAACATCATACATTTTAATGTTCATGTCTTGGTTTACAATATTTTTTGTTTATAAACTACTCTTTTGTCATATGAGAAACTATGAAATTTTACATTTCAAATTTCCCTTTGATGTGATATCTAGATATAGGGAACAAATATCTATGATTCTATAGTGTTTCAATTGTTTCCTCTAAATGAAGATTTACTCTTCACATTGATTTGCATTATCCTTGGGAATGTAAATAATGAAGAAATTTTTCAGTTATGTTTATAATTTAGAGTAGTATATATTTTGCATAATGTCACTAGAAAATTTTTTTATTTAACAATTGAAACAATAGAATTCTATTAGCAAATTTAAAAGCACCATTTCACTAATCAACATAAATCATAAAAATATTCTGGAGCAGTTCTACGTATTCTCATTGTAATTTTAAACACACAAACCTGCATCCTTCTCTCAGAAACACCCAATAGATCATTCCATACTCATTTCCTTCTTTTTAAATGAAATGTGAATGAAGTATGAATGGTGAATAATATGAAATGTTCCCTCTCAATTTTTCATAAATTAATTTAAAAGTGTAATTATCCTAGAGACTATTATCAATTTGTTAATTGTCCTTAAACACCTTTTAATCACCATTAAGGATACACATCCACTAGTATTTGTAGTAAAATTGTTTAAATAATTCATACATTTCAACTATCTTCTTCAATAATGAAAAAAGGATCTGATTTTATCCCTTTTTGTTACTTGGTTTTATTTTATATTTATGGGCATTTTGTCTATATGGATGTATGTCTATGCATCACATGCATGCCTATTTCTTCAATATGCCAAACAGTTGCCTCATATCCTTGGAGCTAGAATTACAGGCTGTCATGTAAGAGCTTTGAATTACCATGTAAGAGCAGAAAGCCAATTCCAAGTTCTTCTTAAGAGCAGCAAGTATCATTAATAGCCGACCCACAGTTCTAGTAACATATATTCATTTTTTCCCATGTATTTTGTAGTCCAGAAATTTTAAGCCCTTATAATTTAACAAATGCTTAGAATAATTTATATGTATAAATCCACATTTAAATTTAATGAAAATCAAGAAAATAAGTCATATCAGGGTATAAATATTAATATGAAGATTTGTAAAGTTGATAATGAAAAATCAAAATAAATATGATTGAACAAATATGATTGAACAGAGCATAATGTCACTTTTCTTGACTGTATGAAGATTTAGCAATTCTATTTAATGACAATATATCTTACATTGGGGCTATTTAAGATGGAAGGTTATCTCCTGAACAATGGAAGAAAAGTAAACACTATGTTTTACATATAAATGTCTGTGTGATGGGGATAATGCTTACTTAGGATCACATGTGATTGAATAAGCATATATGTGGTGTGTGTTTGTGTGTGTGTGTGCATATGCACATGTGTGTGCATGCATGAAGTCCTCTGATTGATGTTGGATATTTTCAAAGTCCAGTGTTTCTGTTAAAAAATGAGGCAGGGTAGATAGATGGACCTGAATTCAGGTAGGATAGATAGCCAACTTTCTTCAGTACCCTGTAATAATAATAAAAGTGGTATCCCAGGTACATTTTGATAATCAGGATATTTTACCTGGTTTCTGAGTTATTACTCAGATCTTCACACTTCTGCCAGCATGCTAGTTACTGAGTCATTTCTGAAAGTGGACAAACCTATTTTATTTTAAAGAAAATGAAGACAGTTCTTTGTATAAAACTATATTTGGCATATGAAATCCACATAGTATTTGGCATTAAATTTCCTTAAGCCTATCAACAAACTACACATTTATACTTAAAGGGTGAGTATAGCTTTTTATATTACAGTGTGGTATACTGAAAATATTCTTAATTGAAGCATCTTAATTTATGGAACAGGTCTCTCTGTGTAATGAAATAGAGTCATAAGAAAATGAAAAATCTATAATAACTGAAATCTGTGTTATTTGTTTCACTTATGAATATGACTGACTCCACCCTCAATAATTGCATAAAATGAAAAAAAATCCAGATTTAATCATTACTTCTGCTATAGTAATAGCAGCAACTGACAGCTTAGATATACAGATATGATTTTCTCACTTGTGATACATACTATTCTGTTTTTGAAAGTCTGTGAATTCTTCCCTGTCATCAATGTGAAAAATATATCAGTGATTAGCTGGAATAGGATTTGTGTTAATAATTGGCTAAGAACTTATAGGTTAGAATTACAGTTTTCTCCAACCTCAAAAAAGAGCACTGAGAATTAGTTCCCAGGGACAATACCATCAACCAGGTAGTACACATGGCTCCAGAGGCATAGGCAGCAGAGGATGGCCTTGTTGAACATCAAAGAGAGGAGAGTCCCTTGGTCCTGGAGAGGCTCAATGCAGCAGTGTAGGGGAATACCAGGACAGGGAAGCTGGAGAGGGTTAATTGGGGAACAGGGGAAGGGGAGATGGCTTATGAAATTTTTAGGGGTGGGGAACCAGGAAAGGTGAAATTATTTGAAATGTAAATAAAGAATATATCTAATAAATATAATAAAAACAAACAAACAAAAAATGAAAACATGTCCTGTGCCCTAAAAATGTGAAGTAGAATATTTAGTGAAAGTAACAACTCCAAATAGTATCTTCCTAGCCAAATATATTTTTAAAAATTCTCTGTAGATAAGTGGAAATAACATTTGAAAAAAGTCATTATTTTATATGAAATTGAATACACATACATTCTAAATACTCAAAGATTATATTTGGCTAGTATTGGAACATACGGTACTTTTCTAACTAAACATTTAAGTTTAAGATAGTATTTTAATACTAGAAAATTATGTATGTATATGGTATAGTATAATGAATTCATGCAATTTGTAGGTAAATGGTTAGACCTGGAAAATATCATCCTGAGTGAATTAACCCAATCACAAAAGAATACACATGAAATGCAATCACTGATAAGTGGATATTAATGAGCCCAGAAGCCCTAAATACACAAGACACAAATAGCAAGTCAAATGATTCCCAAGAAGAAGAAAGGAGAGGACCCTGGGCCTGTAAAGATTGCATCCAGTTTAGTAAAGAAACCGAGGGGGGAGGGGGAATGATTGGGGAACAGTTGGGGGGGGAGAGGAACTATGGGAAGTATGGTGGGTGGGAACTGGGAAAGGGGAAAGCCTTTGGAATGTAAACATAGAATATAGAAAATAAAAAAAATTAAATAAAAAAAATTAAAAAAAATACGAAGCATCCTAACAACAAAAAAAGAAGTGTAAATATATGCATAGATTATACCTAATATTTTGTTTAAAAATGTTATACATATTTGTCTCCCTAAACATTTTCTACATATTAAAATATCAGTAACAATCCCATTGTGATACATTCAATGTTTGTAGAGGATACTGCAGGTTATTTCATGGGTCCAAAAGAAGTTGACAATATATAATTCAAAAAAAAAAAGAAAATGTTAAATAAAATAAAATAGAAATATATTCTCCACGCATATATATGTGGATGTGTGTGTGCATAACTAGATCTCATGTAGAGCAGATAGTATGTAAATTTGTTATATAACCAATAACAACTTTGAACATTTAATCACACTGTCTCCATACCCCGAAAACCTGGAATTTATGACACATTACTACGATTTTCAGTTTATGCAGTGCTTGCATTAAAGGCTGGTTTCCTTTAACCTAGTTGAGCACTCTACCATCTGACCTACATCTGCAGCCTTCATATATCTACTTTATTTAGATGAACCTCACAATAAGCTATTACATCATCTACACTTTTAATAGACAACTGGATTATCCATACTATTGTCATTTGTAAGATTGCAGTAAACTTGTCCTTCTTACAAATGTTAATTCCTTTTACTATCTGAACATAAGTTGCAGAAAAAATTCTTTTACTAATTCTTCCAAGGCTCAACAGTTTAATCATATCCTTGTCTCATCCTGCATGTTTAATTTTGATCTTTAGCTTTTGAATCACATTAAGTCAGCTGCCCATCATGCTGAGTACCTTATGTTGTCTTGTATAAGAATCCAGACTTTGTAATAAGGTACTACTTATGCTTTACACTTTTCCTATATATTACCCAGTGAATGAAATTCAAGGTGTACATAACCTTGGATTGATACACATTGTTTTGAGTTTGAAATAAAAAATAAGTATTAGTTCACAATAAAGCAAATACTCCAGATACGTTAAGATAGTGTTTTCTGGGAAAAACAAAATTGTTAGGTAGACTGTTATGTGCAATGAACCATTCCTATATTAATTAAGGCAGCCAGAGTAAATTCTGGTGAAGGAAAACAACATGGACATAACAAGAAACATGATTTTCTAGGGATTTATTAAACATCTATTTCCATTACAAATTTATAAAACTAATGATTGAACTGTTCCTATTACTAAGATATATTATAACAAATAGCTGCATGCAAAGGCATTTGGTTCATTATTTCATTTCATCTTTTGGATAACTCCAAGAAGCACATTTTCCCATGCTTAAAATAGAGATTAGAAACTAAGATCTTAGAAAAAGTGAATAAATTGCACAATGCACACTAGTTATAAATTATAAACTCTAAGTTAAATTCAGATCTGTCAGATTCACAGTATTTACACCTATAGTAAAAAAGCATATAGTAGTGAAAACTCACAGTGTAAACTATTTAACAAACTTATTAAAACAAATGCCTTTGATTATACTCTAAGAAACAAAAAAGTGACTATATATAAAACTTTTGACAATTTGTGAAAAATAAAGAAAATGAAGATGTTAGTTGGTTCTACTTAGCATCTCTAAATAAATGAACAAGGGGAAAGAATAGACTCTTCTCTCCAATAGCCATAACAGTCAAGTTATAGAAAATCAAAACAAAGTCCTCATTTTAAGATTGGCTGAATTATAAGAGAAATTCAACTTCCAGCCTTAAAAATGCCAGCTATTAAAGTAAAAGCATTAATTGGTAAAGAATGGGATCCTGTACCATGGGATGGGGATGTCTGTATGTTGCTACACTAGAAGAGAATGTTGAACCCTCGCATTATCAATGGGTTACTTCACCTAAGGAAGTAGTATATATCCTCTTTGAAGAGACCCATACTCTCATCTCCATCCATTAAAATTTGTTTCTCACTTTGACTAAGATAATTAATCTCCCATTTTCCACTAAACTAGCAGTGATTTTTCATGAAGGAAAATGTGAGGCAAGACAATATGATATCCCACAATAACCATCAATAGTTTCCTCAGGACCAATGACCAGAATGAAGTCTGAGCATACTCCATGAGAAAAAATAGAGGGTTTAGTTCATGGTAAAGTATGCTATAAAACTAAAAGTCTTAAACACTTTCCCAATTAATTGATACTGAAGTCTGGGAATATTATGAGAATAGATTTTAAGGGTATGAGATAATGTAATTATCTCAAGTAAAATAAAACTAGACCAGGTCAGTTTTTTTTTATTAGTCCACTAATTGAAAGTTACTGTATAAACAATCCAAAGAATATCAGATATCTCCAGCTCCTTTTCAGTCATCCATCTTTCTGCAAATGTGTCACCTAACCAGTTAAACAAACTTTTGATGACTTTGTTTTTTTAACTGTGTATGTTTCCACCTTGAGCCTAGATTTTTCCACTAATTGAAAGGATCATGAAAATTTTAATCCTGCATAGAATGTAATATACCACAATGGGAAAATCAGAAGGCATACCTTGTACTAATCCCTTCATAAATGTGTTGAGCAAATTAACATATCCTGCTATATCCTATGAAGTTCTTAATCTAGCAAATTTCTTTCTCATAGTTTCTGCCCATATGGTCAACCATAAACAATTTGTTTTCACTCAGGAAGACCAAAACTATTCATTCAGTTTTACCTCAAGGATATATTAACTCCCCCACTCTATGTGAGAATTTAGTTTGAAAGGAATTTGATGCTTGTCTCTTCCTCAATATCACAGTGGTTAACTATATCAGATGACATTATCCAGATTGAATAAGGTAGCAACCACTTTGGACTCATCAATAAGATATATCTGCATCTGATATTTTGTTTCAATGCTGTCTACTCTCATGATTGGATGACTGAGGAATGAAAATCTAAGATTTGTCTTTTTGATTATTTTTAATGATACTCAAGTACCACCAAGAATTAGACAGCTATAGAATTATAACCCCATACTGGAACAACTCTGAAATAAACCTTCATAAGGAAATCTTTGTGAGCAGAACCTCTGGCAATCTACATGATCATACCTTTTCTTTTCTTTTCTTTTTTTTTTTTTAAAGAATGAGAAATGGGCAGAAGAATGATTCTTCACCAATTCTTAGGCTATAGCCAATGAAGTGGGTGGATTTCAAGGGTCTGAAAAGAGCGTATTTAGGAAAATGGTGAGGACATATGAGAAATATGCAGCTAGATCTCTTCAGATGGCTGAAAGGCACAAAGATACTTGTGCCCCATGTAAATGCTCATCCAGAGGTAAATTCCGCAAAGGAGGATTTCAATAATCAATTAGATAAGATGGCCTATTCTGAGATCAGCCAGTCTTTCCAATGTCATTCTTGTCATTGTCCAATGGGTCCATAAATAAGGTGGTCATGGTGGCAGAGACGGAGGTTATTCATGGTCTTAAAAACATGGACTTCCACTAACCAAACCTGGCCTGTCTACTGCTGGTAATGGTCACATCTGCTAACAAGAGTGATGAATATTATGCTAAAATTTGACCCCAATTCCCTAGGCTTACCATCCAGTGGCACTGTGGTAGGTTGTCTAAATTATACCATTTCCTTCATGGAAAGGATAATGTTCTGTCATTAATAAAGTAGATACTTTGGTTATGGATTTGTTTTTCTGGCATGTAATGCTTCTACCAAACTACCATCCATGTATGTACAGAATGATTTATCCACAATCATATCCATATAATATTGATTCTGTCCAAATAACTTACTTCACAGCCAGATAAGTTTGATAGTAGGCTCATGGCTATAGAATCCACAGGTCTTACCAAATTCATCTTCATTCCCAAAGCAGCTGGTCTGATAGAAATTATGTAATGGCCTAGACCCCAAAGACACATGGTATGTGCTCACTAATAAGTGATTATTAGCCAAAAATGTACAGAATACCCAGGGTACAAGCTGAAGGGCCCAAGTGAGGACACCTCAATCTAACTTGGGAAGGAGAGGAAAGCAATCACAGGAGGGGGAGGGAGTGAGTGATCTGGGTGAAAAAGGGGACAAGGAGAGAAAGAGGGGAACATGATCAGGTATTGGGTGGGAGGACTGAAACCCTGAGGGCCAGCAGAAAGAATAGAAACAGGTAACCTCAGGAGGTAGGAGTAAGGGAGACCTTCCAGAATATACCAGAGACGTGGGAGGTAAGAGACACTTCGGACTCAAAGGAAGAGACATCAGATGAAATGCCTGACAGTGGGGAGCAGGAAATTGTAGAGCAGAAAGACAGGGTATCAAGTGAGTGATGAGGTTGCAATCCCACAGTCAAAAGCTCTGACCCAAAAGTGTTCCTGTCTGAAAAAACTGCAGGAACAAAAATGGAAAAGGAAAAGGAGATCCAGTGACAGACACAAAGTGGGATCCAGCAAAAGGGGTGGGGCAAGGGCTGAAATTATTACTGAGGCTTGAAACTATTACTGAGGCTATAGAGTACTCACAAAAAGATGCCTATCATGACTGACCCATCAAGCAGATGAAAGAGGCATATGCATATATTACAGCCAACAATTGACAGAAGCTGCAGACCCCTGTGATTGAATTAGAGAAAAGGTAGAAGAAACTGAAGAGGGGCAACCTGTAGGAGGACCATTAGTCTCAATTAACCTGGAACCTTTACATCTCTCAGACTCTGGACCACCAACCAGGCGGTGTATACCAGCTGATATGAGGCCCCCAACACATATACAGCAGAGTACTGCCAGGTTTGGGTTCAGAGAAAATGCACCTACCCCTCAAGAGACTGGAGGACCAAGGGAGTTTGAGGGTCTGGTGGGGTCAGGAGTGGAAGTTGGGACATCCTTGTGGGGGTGGGGGAGGAGGTTATAGGATGTGGAACAGTCAGAAGGAAGACTGTGAGGGGGATAAAATTTGGAGTGTAAAAATTATTAAATAAAATTTAAAAATATTAATAAATAAAAAACACAATTATAGTGTAAGTAGTTGGCTGTTGCCTGTAGGTCTCAGTGAGGGGTTTGAATTACTGTCCAGTATATGACATTTTTTTACCATGGCCAGGATTCACAGTTTTAGGAATCAAGGCATTGAAAACTGAATTATGCCACTCACCATTATCCCTAGTGACTCAATAGGAATTTTTTGCTTCCTCTTCCCTTTCCTTTAAATTCTGCTGAACTTGAACATTTGGTTCCATGATGGGGAGTGTTCCTGTCAGGTGATACAACATACATTCTGCTGAACTGTTACCTCAAACTTCCCTCTAGACACTTTGGACTTCTGATCCTCTTAAGAAAACTGACTAAGAAAGAAATGCAAGTGTCAGATGTGATGATTGATCTAGATTACCATAGGGAAATTGGATTGCTTCTCCATAAATAGAGGTAGGAAAGAATATGCTTAGAATATAAGAGACACTTCACATTGTCTCTTAGTGTTACCATGTCCTGTGATTAATACTAATGTGAAACCAATATAAACCAACACAGGAAAAATGGCAAGGAGCAAAGCAGACCCTTCAGGAATGAATATATGGGTCACTCCTCCAGGAGTGCTGGCATGTTTGTTGAGCCTGAGGGAATACAGAATGGACAATAGAGGAAGGCATTTATAAATATCAGCTAAGGCCATGTGACCAACTGTAGAAACAAAATCATTCCTAATATAACTCTCATATTTGTTGGTTGTATGCAGATGATACTATTTTCATTTATTGATTTCTTTGTTATGTAATAGAACATCAATTGACATAATATCCCTGGTTATCATGTCTAAATTTTGAGTCCTAAAGAAATGCCCCATTCTAAAGTACATAAGATACTTGTTTTATGTGGAATAGTTATTCCATGTTAAGTTATGACTTTATTACATATATAGTGCACTTGCAGTTATAATAGTACAGTTATATCATATTAGGCATAAAGTCATTACTTATTTTGAAATTAACCATGTCATAAGGAAATATGGTTATGATTTTGGCTAACAATGGGCATACTTGTGATGACTACTTGTAGTTGTCAAATCAAATAGATCTGGAATTACCTACAAAACTTCTGGGTGCATTATTGAGAGATCATTAGAGGTCAAAGGAACCATCTTAAATATAAGCCTCACCCTCTGATGTTAGCCTATATAAAGGATATGAAGCAATCTCTTGTTCTTTGTCTGCATGCCCTCATGCTCACTGATACTTTCTTTCCTTCACTGCTATTAGAGCATACTTTTTAGTATTACAGCATACAATGAAAACCACCTAGTTCATCCACATTTATGGACCAAATATTTATTATATTCTTAGACATTCCATTAGGAACCAGCTATATTGTTGGAACATTTGAAGCACAACATGAGAGCCACTCTAATAAATTCTGTTCTATCCCTTCTGTTTCTCTAGAGAACCCTGAAACAAATACTCTGTTCTAAAGCTTGAATAAAATGTTTTCTTGAAAACTATAGTTAGACAAAGCTGAAGAATATCTTAAATTACTACAAATAACTATAAATATACATGCTTTGGCAAACCAACTTTCTACTAGAAAGGATTATCATATGTGGGTTTGCGATGTGGTTTTCAAAGATCCAAAGTAACATTATGTGATAATGATGTTTGGTTCATTAGTTAACTCTAATGTGATAATTTAGGATGAGAAATAAAAATAATCTGTCCCTAGCTCATCTTTCTGTGTCAAATAAAGTAGATTTAATGAAATATGATGCTAGATTGATTGTTCCGCAGGTAAGAGTACTTGTTGTTCTTTAATAGTACAAATAAACATTTATTTGACAGATGTAATTGTCATCTAGGAGACTTACTGATGAATAAGTTCAGCTTTTGTAGTTCTTTCTGAACTTAAACTGGCTGGTTGAAATCTTCTGTTCTAGGCCAAATCTCCTTTCCAAGATAACTGATTCAAAGTGGCTTCTTTTGGCTTCTCATTTAATTGCTCTGCTTGGAAAAATTGCTTCTGAATTCCACATACTGAACTGCACTGCCAGCATGAACTGAATGAAGTTGAGTGGAACTCTATGAACTCAACTGAACTCAACTACAGTCATTTGAACTGTACCAACCTGCACTGAACTAAACTCAGGTGAATGGCACTTCATTGCCTGAATTCAATTAAACTGCATTTACTAAACTGCCCTCCACTTCTGATTCACTCTGTACTGCCTTAGGTAGTCTCTTTTTAGAGAATTTAGCATATCTTACTTATAACTCATTTGCTTAAATCTTTCTCTGATTTGTTGCTTTGTCTGCTCTGCAAGTAGATGTCATTTTTAGATTTAAAAGTATGCACTAAGGGTGTATTTGTATTCCAATTTGAGGGATTAAATGTGTGGCTGTATTCTAGCCAGATTACACAGACCTAGAAGGACTTTAAATGTGATCCCTTGCCACAACACCCATGTAGCTGGATTAAAATTCCTCTATGAATGGGACAAGGGTTCTGATTTCAGTGTATACATGGCATTAATAGTAACAACCATTAATATCTCTAGTTTCAGAGGACCTGATGCCCTATACTGGCTTCCAGTTGTTCTGCATGGTTACAGAAATGTAATCTACACAAGGTCTACACTTAATATGGGTAAGTAAAACACTCAATCACATACATTAAAATATAATCTTCAGAAATATTAGAGGATATCTATTGATAAAATGGATGGAAAGGATGATTTCTACAATTAATAATGAGAAATTTTCTAACTTTTTCCAATTAGAGCTTTGAGTGCTCAAGCCTGAGACGTGAGTGAAGTGATGTGACACAAGAGCTGATGAGAACATGTAGTTTCTGCCAATCCTGATCACCTGAGATAAAACCCCCAAGGACTACACATTGAAAGGAGAGAACAGATGATCTCTCTCACCTTTGTATTCTTCTTCTTCACAAAATAAATATTATAACATTTTGAGAGAAAAGATTTAATTTTAGTAAACATCTAAAAAGTAGTGCTCAGATACCACTTGATGGTCATCTACATTGAACTATATTTACTGATTAATGACCCCATAGAAATCACAGAAGAATATTAAAACCTGTCAGCAGTACAGATGGAAAATATTATGGTTTTTTTCAAAGAGTTAAATATGATCTGAGAATTATTATTTAATGATACTTCCCTTCTAACAAAAGTTAAGTGGATCACATTCAATCTGAATTGACTCAAGCCAGTCTAAATAGGCTATTTTCATGTACAAAATGTGAATTTAGTAGTCATCTCATTTCTTAAAGCAAAAAAGTACCCATTATCTGGTTTGTCTTTAGATGCATGTAAACTATATGGAATTAACTCTTTTTCCCATAAACTGTACAGACTTTTCTATTTTGATGTGTAATTCAGGATTTTTTCCTTCTGTCTAACTTTAAATGTCATTCAGATAAGCTATGTATTATTTACTAAAATGCTTATAGCAGATCTTGGTCCTCATCTTGAAGGCATTGCATTGCAATGGTGTTCTTGATTTTAGCAATATCATTAAATTAGTAATTTATATTCTTCATTATGATGTCAGCATTTTAAAGTTATAATATCTTTCCATATTTTATTTTTTACCAATTCAGTAATATCAGAAAACATGCTGTTAAATGCAAGTAACAATAGAAAATAGAGCTCTAAGTTAAAGCTCTATTCCTCACATACTCTTAAGATAATTGTCAATTTACACAAAATATTTCTAAGAATTTTATCTTCTCATTTTCTAAGCCTAGTTCCTGATTTGTTACCTAGAATACAATATACAGAAGAAATGTATATCCAATTGACAAAAGGAAAATATTGTAGATACAATTGAAAAAAGTAAAGTAAATGCTCCCAAAAGTAGTAGTTATTATTTTTCTATGGATGTCTACTGAGATATCAGAATAGTGTGATCTTGCCCCAATAGTACCATTGATGGTTTTAAAGTACAAGATATTTAAGGAAAATGTATATCCAGCCATTTTCCTGGAATAAAGAATCATTTTAGTTAATATTCAAAAGACTTGAGTGAATGAGATAACTGAATAATGCAAACATGCTATTAAACTTTCAAAAATGAGTCATGCACTGCCCTTATCTTCTTTAAATACCTGAGTTTGCTAACAACTGACCCATTCAGAATGCATAACTTCAAAAACAGCCTTCATTTCATAGCATTTACTGAGTGTGCCTAAAATATACTTACTTGAAAATCAAAATGTGTGTGTATAAACAACATAATATACAAGCATGTTTTTTTCCTAACCAACAAGCACAGAATATTATTAAATATATTTTTGATAGTATTCTAATGTTCATTTTTACAGAACTGTTTATCTCATAACATCAAGGATGTACTGTATTTACTCACCTAGAAAAGCTATAGGGTAAACTAGGGATATAATATAGAAATGAATGCTATATATTGGAAGATCGTTTAATCACTTGGAGACCACTGGCATGTTTGTGTGTCACTATAAAAATTCCAAATGAAAAGTTTGGATTTTATCTGTAATGGTATTGAATTTCAGGTACAATTAGAATTTTCATACATTTAAATTGCATAATAATCAGTTTGAGTATGTAGTAACATGTAATAGTTTCCTGAAACTTCAGTGATTTTAAGTATTAGTAGCATTGTAGAGTACAGCTGAATATATAGAAATGACAGTTTGTTATAGTGCATGATCCTAACTAGAAAAACAAAGCAGTATAAAGTATACAACTCTCAGGTCAGTGATCGATGGAAAAAACTTTAGGAGAACATGTAACTTCCATTAGTTATAAGAAAGAGAAAAATTTTAATATAAAATCCTGATTAGATATAACAGATATGATTGACTTCCCCTTTGAAATACTCTGGAAATCAGTCTGTTGGTTCCTCACAAACTTGAACATAATATTACCTGAGGACCCAGCTATACCAATGCTGGACATATATCCAAAAGATGCTGCAACATATAACAAAGACACATGTTCCACTATGTTCATAGCAACCATATTCATAATAGCCAGAAGCTGGAAATAACCCAGATGTCCTTCAACAGAAGAATGGATACAGAAATTGTTGTACATTTATACAAACGGAGCACTAATCAGCTATTAAAAACAATGACATCAAGAAATTCTTAGGCGATTAGATGGAACTAGAAAATATCATCCTGAGTGAGGTAACCCAATCACAAAAGAACACACATGGTATGCACTCACTGATAAGGTGGATATTAGCCCAAATGCTTAGAATACTCAAGATACAATTCACAGACCACATGAAGCTCAAGAAGAAGGAAGACCAAAGTGTGGGTGCTACAGATCATCTTAGAAGGGGTAACAAAATTCAGGAGCAAATATGGAGAGAAAATGTGGAGCAGAGACTGAAGGAAAGGGCATCCAGAGCCTACCCCACCTGGGGATCCATCCCATACACTGTTACCAAACCCAGGCACTATGGTGGATGCCAAGAAGTACATCTGACTGAAGCCTGATATAGCTTTCCCCTGAGAGGCTCTGCCAGAGCCTGACATATATGGAGGTAGATGCTCTCAGAAAACGATTGAACTGATCACAGGGTCCCCATTGGAGGAGCTAGAGAAAGGACTGAAGGAGCTGTGGGGGTTTCCCAGTCAATAGAAAGAACAATAATATCAACCAACCAGAGCTCCCAGAGTATAAACCACCAACCAAGGAGTACACATGGAGGGACCCCTGGCTCTAGCTTTATATGTAGCAGAGAATGGCCTTGTCAGGCATCAATAGAAGGGGGGGGGGCCGTGGTCCTGTGAAGGCTCAATACCCCAGTGCATGGGAATGAGAGGGCAGGGTGGCAGGAGTAGTGGGTACGGGTGCACCTTCATAGAAGCAGAAGGAGGGGGAATGGGATAGGGGATTTCTTGAGGGGATTGGGAAAGGGGATAACATTTGAAATGTAAATAAATAAAATATCCAATAAAAAATAATAATAATCTCAGCTATACTAAAAAAAACACACAAAAAAACGAAAAACAAAAACAAAAAATAAACAACCAACAAAAAGAGAAAGTATGTCACATAGAACAAGAAAACGGGAAAAATACACATTGATCTACACAGCTATATTATATTTTATTAAAGAAGATTCTGTGGAATGGAATGTGAAGTTTCACATCTGAACTTTTACAAAAGTTCATATTCAGAACTATGTTTATACAATTATAATTATACTCAACTTTCTTCTAGCATTAAAAGATGATTATTATATGAGTTGTATTGTTCAGTCTACTGGGTGAATAGTTCACTCTAACATCAAAATAGCTATTTGTAGCTTTCACTGGGAGGTTTAAATCACTTTATAGATGTTTGTTTACTGCCATATAAATTATATATATATATATATATATATATATATATATATATATATTTGAAATAAATGTTAGAGGAACACAAAAATTAAGCAGATAAAGTAATGTAAAGTAAACCATGAATTGAAATGAGATGATATCTTTCTAACTGTAGGCAGACTATAAAATTAAATGTAAGTATGTGATTGAGAAAGTATTATAGGAAAAATACATATGGAAATGAGCATTAAGACAACAATGTCTATCCAAAAGTGCTTAATTTCATATTGTTAAAATAAATTAAAACACTGAATAATGTACATAAATCATAAATACTTGGGAAAAAATTATTATCATAGAGGATATTTTGTTAAAGAAATGTGAAAGTACAATTAGTGAAATCCTAATGATATGTCACAATGCAATTTAATTACAATATCTATGGCATATACTGAGAAAGGAAAAATTTATCTGACAATCCCATATAAATTCACAACTACTACCATATGTCTTTGCAACATAAAAATCAGAACTCCCAAACACTTTACATGAAAGCAATCTCTAAAGATAGGTTGAAATCCTCCCTGATTTATAAATGTCAGTAACTACAGTTCCTTGTCATTTTCATTATATCCTCTTCTAAACAGTGTCTAAAGAGCAGTTTAATCACAATTATTATGACTACTCAGATTGCAATTATGCTTGCAATATTGACAAATTATGCTACTTTGTCATAAGTACTTTAAATAATTATAGAGCTTGGCAGATATCTCTAAATCAGATTATTCCATGCAAAAGAAAATTTAGTATATCCATACTTGAAACATATTATATTCTATCCTTGATGTGACATCATATTACTTTGGTTGACTGATGATAACATTACAGATAAAAAGGCTATTTTATGAGAGGATTATGCTTGTCATGATGTAGGAGATTTAGTGTCACTCACTAACAGCTAGGAACATTTTTGCACAAGTTTTGGGAGTTAGGGATGAAACTATATGACAGCATATCACAAAGAGATTGCATCCTTCAATACGTTAATATGGATGGAGACAAGCACATTCTTTCTCAGTTTAAATTTTATTTTGGAGATACTAAGTCAAGATTCATGCTCATGACAAAAAATGTTTCTATGCATCCATTTCTGACTTTTAAAATCGAATCTCAGTTGTAGGAAACATTTGTCACATCTTGTCAATGGGTTGATAAAAAGACACTTTTTCTGAACATGAGAATTGTAATTCACAATACTGAGCATGTATATGCTATCATATATAAGAAACATCAATATGTTGAATATTTATAATTCTATGGCTAGAACATTGACTAATTTATTAATAAAAGGACAACCTTAAACACAAACATTGTAGATCCTATAGGTGTCAGTAACCAGTCTTTCTACAATTGATGGTTACTAATAGGTTTCTCAAGTCTGATGTATCTAAGATGGAATTCTTTATTTTTTCCACTGTTAAATAGTATTCTAACTACAGCTTTTTCTACTTTGAATTTTGCCCACCACTATTCATTAGTTTCAGCATTTTCACTGACACATTATTTGGTTTTTACCTCCTATATATCTAAATCAGAGGTTCTCAACCTATGTGTCATGGCTCCTTTGGGGGTCAAATTACTCACAGGGGTCACCTAAGACCATCTGTGTATCAGATATTTACATCGTGATTCATAATAATAGGAAACAAAGTAGTATTACAATAATTTTATGGTTGGGGACCACCACATCATGTGGAAATATATCAAGGGGTCACAGCATTAGTAAAGTTGAGAAACAATGATCTAAAGTTTAAAGGCTTATTCAGTCAACTAACTACTATTCTTTTTTTTTTTTTTTTTTGGTTTTTCGAGACAGGGTTTCTCTGTGTAGCCCTGGCTGTCCTGGAACTCACTCTGTAGACCAGGCTGGCCTCGAACTCAGAAATCTGCCTGCCTCTGCCTCCCAAGTGCTGGAATTACAGGTGTGCGCCACCGCCGCCCGGCTAACTACTATTCTTAATCTGTTGCATTGTTATAACACATTATCAAAATGAATCCAGTTACTAAAAATAGAAATGTATTTTTTTCTTGTCCTTCTGTGTGGCTTGGAATCCAAAAGTAAATTAACCAGATGATTTAGCATTCAGTGAAGGCCCAACTTCTATTCATAGATAACAGCTTCTTGTCTCTGCATTCACATGAAGCAGTGTGTGTACTATCTGAGATAATTTTTACAAGGATGCTGATTTTATTAATGAACAATCAACCTACATTGTAAAACCATCCACACATCTTGCTGATGATTAAGTCTCAATATATAAGATTTAGGAGAATGCAAATATTAAAATATATGACAACATGATCCATCAAGCCATCATCATTACTAACTGATCTAAATTTTCTTACTTGTGCTCCTTCCTACCCTTTTTCATACAATCTAGAATCCACAGAAAAATAAAGGGATACATTTAAGTCTAAATTAGAGGCCATTATGGAAATGGTTCTCAATATCACTTAGACCATTAGTTCTCATCCTTAGAATGATTCCCAAACTGTTATCCTCTTCTTTATACTTCGTAGTTCACTTTTTGTAGTGCTTTCTTGCTTTATTTGCTCTAGACAATTCTCTTTACAACTTACAATTTTTGAATTTTTCATCCTTTCTTTAATGCTAAGAGAAGATTGACATTAACTATTTATCATACATAATAAAAGATAAATGATATAGGATAATTACTGATCATTGCTGTTCATAATATCAGGCCAAAGAAGCAATATTGAAGCTTCTTAGGTTTCCAGAAATAGGTTACATTTTGATGCGAAACAGTTCTGTAATTTTATAATTCATAAAGTCTGTAAATATATTAAATGTAATAACACATAAAGAAACATTAAAATATGTAAGCTTTTGATGAAAATTAGGTGTTCTTATGGAGTTTCTTGCTGCATGTATATGCTTTCATAATATTCTGCCTTGTTTCTGACTATAATCAATGATCAACTAACTATAAACTGAAATGTGTGAAATTATAAGCCAAATTGTAAAAGTAACTTTAATTTGCCTGTTGTAATTGATGTTTGGGAAGCATATTGATAAATAAGTTCAGTCCTTCCTAGTTCTTACAGATCACAGGCTGGCTGGCTGGTTCAACTCAGGTGTTCAGGCTCAAACTCCTCTCCAAGCTGACTGATTCAATCTGGTTTCTTTCAATTTCTCACTGAATTGTTCTATTGGCTTCAGACTAACTCTGACAACCTGTTCTAATCTTCTGGCTCTTTCTTATTCTCTGGCTTCAACTGTTCTTCATTGCTGACCTGCACTGAACTATAAGACTCACAACTAACTCAACTCTACTTCCTTGCATTCACTGACCTGACTCACCCCTGACTAAATAAACTCAATAAAGAACTGAACTCTCTCCCTGTGCTGCTCTTAATAGCTTTCCTCCTGAGCGTTTGATATATCCTATATCTGACTCATTATCTGATTCATTACTTTGCCTGCCCCCTTTAATTAAACATCTTTATTTGTGATTAAAAGTCTGTACTACAGGCATATCTGGATTCTAGCCAGAAGGATTAAAGGTGTGTGGCATGTCTGCATGTGAGTCTGATATTTGGATGTGATCATTTGCCAGAGCAGCCATGTTGCTCAATTAAAATTCCCTTACACCAGATTACACATTTTCACATTTAATTGTTTTCTCAGGTACTTTGCCATAGTGATGGACATCTAACTTGATCATAGAAATATGTCATCAAGTTAGATCTATATCATTTAACTACATAACAATAAAATGCATGATTTGGGGATATTCATATGTGTGAGAGAAGTAAGTGAATATATTTTAAATAAGATTATCCAATGATGATTAAAACCTACAGAGTTTTATAGAATATATACAAAGTAACTTGGCAAATATGGCTCTTTATTTTCTTATATTTTTGAAATACCAATATAATTTAACCATTACCTTTTTTAAAAAATGAATTAATTTACTTTGTAAACTCAGTATGTTCTAAATATGACTATAGGTATACACACATGGCATTCCTTAGTTACAGGAATGATATAGGGACAGGCTAATCTTATGTTTCCTGCTGATTTGAAGCTTTATAATTTTGTTCTTTGAATTCATCAACCAATATAATCCAGAATGAAGTTGCAGGCAAAATAATAATTACAGATCAATTGTAACTTAAAAAGAATTTTTGGGTATTACAAGTACACACCTGTAATCACGAAACTAGGGAAGCCGAGACAAGAGTATCACATTGAGTTTGAGGCCAGATTCAGCTGCATAATGAGAATGAAAATAAAACCAGTAGAACGTGTTGCAAATCATAAGATTTCTTAGAGTAAAGAACTAGTGTTTATAGCAGAGAATAGTAGTGTTAACTAATATGAAGACTATCCCTTATTAATTGAATGACTACACTTTTATTTCAAAAGTAATATTTTAGAAAGAAAAAAGTATTTGACAGTCTCTCTCTTTTATCATGACATGTCTCTTTTAACACACAATTACACAATAAAAATGTGAATTGTAGAGCTCAATAATTGAATTAGGTATGATTGTGTATACATACATATATATGTATATATGTATGCGTGTATATATATGTATATGTATGTATGTGTATATATATATATATATATATATATATATATATATATATGGCTGTGTTCCACAAGTAATCATTAGTAAAACTCCAGTTATAGTGAAATAGAACCTTAAATGTATGCATGCTTTTACAAATAGCATTACATCATATTTGAGAGCATATAATCCTGATCCTTTATATTTTATGGTACATATTACTGCATAGGGCCAATGATGATAATATTAGTCATCAAAGTTGTAATGCTTAAGTCCTATTAGAATTTATTTCAGAAGAAAAATACACTATAGTATTGCATACATGTTGCCGTATTTTCCCATATTGCTTTGTTTCTTCAATTTTTAAAATAGTTGTAAAAATAGGAGGCTTTTATTTCATACTCCAAAGCCTTGAATGGTATGTGACTCTTTTACTTCAATGAATATAGACAATAGACAGCCTAGGTAAAATATTTAAAGGTCAAAAGAAACTTTTAGTTAAATCCCCCCCCCAAAAAAAAACTCCATAAAAACTGTCCAAAGGAAGAACAGAGAAAGGACCCGAAGAAGCTGAAGGGGTACCATGGAGGAACAACAATATGAGTCACTCAGTACCCCCAGAGCTCCCAGGGACTAAACCACCATCCAAAGAGTACACATGGAGGGACCCATGGCTCCAGCTGCATATGTAGCAGAGGATGGCCTTGTTGAACATTAATAAAAGGAGAGGCCCTTGGTCCTGTAAAGGCTCGATGCCCCAGTGTAGGGGAATGCCAGGACAGGGAAGCAGGGGTGGGTAAGTTAGTGTGCAGGGGGAGGGGGTATGGGATATTGAGTTTTCTGAGGGGAAACCAGGAAAGAGGATAACATTTGAAATGTAAATAAAGAAAATATCTAATAAAAAAAAGAAAAAGAAAAAAATGTAACAGAGAATGAAGTAAGGGCCACCTAGGATGGGGATACATCATGTCCGCAGACACCAAACCCAACACTGTTACAGTGATCAAGAGGTGCTCGCGGACAGGAACCAAGTGGCCAGCAACTCACCAATGCAGAGGCAGATGCTTGGAGTCAACCATCAGACTGAACTCAGGGAACCTAGTGGGGGAGCTGGCAGAAGGACTGAAGGAGCAGAGGGGGATTGCAACCCCATTGGAAGAACAACACAGGCTGCTCTGACAACCCAGTCCTCCCAGAGACTAGACCACCAACCAAGGAGTGTACCTAGTGAGATACATGGTTCCAGATACCCATGTAGCAGTGGATGGCCTTGTCCAGGAGCAACAGGAGGGGAGGTCTTTAGTCCCAGAGATGGTTGATGCTCCAGAGTAGGGTGATGCTAGTACAGTGGGGAGGGAGAGGGTAGGGGGTGGGGGAGCACTCTCATACAAGCAAAAGAAATGGGGGAGGGCAGTTGTTGTATGGGGGATGGTAGAGGGGTAACCTGGAAGTGGGATATCATTTGATATGTAAAGAGTAGAGATGATTTATAATAATAATAATAAAACTAAGGCCTAGGGATTTTGTGAAAATTATTTTAATATGAAGTTAATTTTACTTATACATGTTGGTAGATGAATAATGGTTCATTTTACCCATACCTACAGTATAGTTGTATTTAGTTTAATGTTAATCTAATAATATTTTCTTTATAAAAATTGTTAATTTGATAAAGTAAATAGATGAGTTTATTCCAATAGTAATTTATGTACTAATTATGGTTTTAGCATTTTCACTTAATGATAAAATTCACTTAATTATAATATATAAAGTCTTCTGAAGAAAATCATTCCAAAAAGAGAGATTCATATTATTTTCAGGAAATCAATGTGTTATTTAGATATAGAAATTGCTCCATTTGCCCCACTCTGGAAGGATATTTGTTTCATGTGGTATTGTTTCTCATAGTATAATTAATTTGGTCTTGCATACACAATTATTTATGATTTTTACATTCACATTAGCATAATGCGAGCTTATTTGTAATATGAGAGACAAAATCATCTAAATTCATAGAGAGGGTTGGGAATCCATTCGCTCATTATAAGTTTCCTAGTTTTTTACAGCATCAATAGTGACTTGGTACACAAAAAATATATTCTCATAATACTTTACTTTTAATTAATCTTAAGGATGAGAAATTGATGTTTTTCAAATTGTTTAAAGTTTAACATTGAAATTTCATTTTCATGATTTGTACTCTAAAATGAAGAAAATTTGTATAAGGATCATCAATTTAATCTGGAATGCATTTTAAGACATGGATAAAGATCATCTATCCCCTGATGTCTATAACTGGGAAATTAGCATATTCATTAATTATATTTCTATTTCCATTTCTATTCCCATACGTAATTATGTTAATGTTTTCTAAGTTAATTATGTACCTTGTAGTCATTTCTGCCAGCTACAAGACAAAGGGACCCATTTCAATGTACTACCATAGATTCAACTCCATAGTAATTGTATAGTCTTTCACTCTTTTACACTACATGGACTTATTTTTTTCTTAAGACCACATTCACTGACATTTCATCAGTCAGTATTTCTTTTAGTTTATTTATTTGTTTTTCGAGACATGGTTTCTCTGTGTAGTCCTGGCTGTCCTGGAACTCACTTTGTGGACCAGGCTGGCCTTGAACTCAGAAATCCACCTGCCTCTGCCTCCCAAGTGCTGGGATTACAGGCGTGGTCCACCACACCCAGCTTCATCAGTCAGTATTAAACCACAGATGCAGGATTAATAATTAATTAATAGAACATAAGATACATGTGTTATAATTTTTATAATTTCCTAAATATATAAAGTATACATAAAACTTACACTTCTGTTTCTCTTTTGTATGTATATAGGAGAATTTAATCCTACTCAAATAAATATCAATTTTAATAAGACACACTATCATGTATATATATCAACAGAAAGCTATAGAAAATATTTTTATATTATATATAAGGTTAGGTAAGTAATTGCTAATCCAAAAAGAAACAAAGAGCCAATAGTCAGAAAACCAAAACAAGCAAAGAAGCTTACCACACATGCAATCAGAATACAAATCCTTACAAAGACAATATCCTCTTTAAGCAAACATAGGCTATCCATTCAAAAGGAAACCCACTATGAAGGACAGCCTTTGAGAAAAAAAGAGAACTTGATATGTACAAGACCACTGAGAGATATAATTATCAGTCAACATATTTACAGAATTGAAATTCACATATCCTAGTTCCCAAGAAGGAACAAATGTAACTAATTTCCTATGGATTTGTGGCTTAATTTTCTAACACATTTGTACTTTCATAATATCCTACACAAACATACACACACATGTTTGTGTATACATGTGTAGATATATGTATTCCTTCATAAAGAATGAAAAGTTCTTTCATCTAAGTAGCCCTCACTATCCTCTGTATTGAACTTAAATTAATATCTACTTCCAACATTCCAAATATCTCTCCTTTTTTATGTTTGTATATATATATATATATATATATATATATATATATATATAGATATATGTGTGTGTGTGTGTGTGTGTGTGTGTGTGTGAGAGAGAGAGAGAGAGAGAGATTGAGAGAGAGAGAGAGAGAAACATTCTATATTTAATTAGTGTTGTCTGCATAAACAATATCTTTGAATTATTTGGTTTGAATTATTGGACATTGAAGTCATGTCCTTGACCATGCTAGTTCTTTGCACACTGTACACCTTAACTACAGTTTCAACTCAAAACTAAAAGGTTTTTGAAGGAATTATAAAATTCTGAATTACTTCAAGTGTTCTTACAGTGTTTCACAATATCTGTTATATAAGAAAAAGTAAAGATGCATTTTTAAATATCATAAAAATATTGACATATCTAAGTGAAAATAGCTCTGTAGGCATTTTAAAGATTTGTATTACCAGATATAAATATTAAAATTTTAATATGTTTTAAGTGAATCCTCAATGATTGTAAAGCAATGTAGAAGATACATAAATAAATCTGTTTTCAGATTTAAGACATAAACATCTTTAAATGAAGTTCCTACTTCATTTAAAAGTATAAAGTTGGTTGTGCTTTAAAAGGAGTAGGTAGGAAGAGTGTTGGGTTTTACCTGAGGTCTTTGGTGCCACCCTGGCCTCTGGAAAAGCAGCCAATGTTGGAAACAATTTTGGAGACTCCAAAATAAAACTACTAGCATCTAATAATCTCAAAGTCCTATCTTTATGTATATTTGCCAAATAATTAAAAAAAAACTTTCAAAGAGACAGATGTGTAAAGGAATTTTAACCCAGGAAAACAGTTGCTCTGCAAAGGGATCACATCCAAAGAACTAAGTCTGTAAGATCTGGCTGGAATGTAGACATACTCTGGATTATAATATGATCTAGCTAGAATATAGATATTAGTATACCCCTTCATTCCCTAACATTCTCTAACAGTGAAGATAAGGTTAGTTTGTAGAAGAAAGCAGCCATGTTTGAAATTTATGTTTAATTGAGGGACAGATAAGGTGATGAATCACAGAAAGATTTGACAGAATAAGTCAGGGAGAAGATACACCCAACTCATAAGAATAGTACAGGAATGAGAGACTACTTACAAACTATGCAGGGAGAGAAAAGAAGCTAGACACAGGTGTTGATGTGATCTCTGTGTGTTAGTAGAAGTTTAATCAGGATAGTTTTACAGAGCCAGGTTGCAGAAAGAACAATCTAGACATAGTTGAAGCTAGAAATAGCCAGAGAATGAGAAGGAACCAGAAGATTAGAACACATTGCCAAAGGTAGTTTGAGGCCAAGCAGATCAATTTAGGTAGATTAAATCAGTCATTTTGGGAGATTAGAATGTATGGATGCCAGAAGTTTTGAGACCTAGTATGGCTCTCATTTCCCCATTTCACCTGAGGAAATAAAAGTGACATTTGCAGATATGTATAACTCAATACAACACTATTTAAAGTATCTCAGGGCTAGAATCACAGAAAATTCAAAATTGCTTTTTTTTTTCGATTATGACAAATAGCTTTGTTTAGAATAGGAGGCTGGGTGGTCAACTGTTATCTATAAAATTTTGAAACATAAATCCAGGACCTTTTTTTTTTTTTTAGAATTCTTGTTAGTTTTTTTTTTAAAGTTTTAGTTGGTTATTTTATTTATTTACAGGACTTTCTGTCTTTAAGTTTTCATTTGAATAATATGGTGTTATGCTGATGCCTCTGACTCTATATGTGATTTGTATTTTTCTTTCTTCCTGACTACTTTCAGCATACTTACTTTGTTTGGTCTATTTCACATTTTAATTGTTATATAATAAGAGGAAGTTCTTTTCTGTTATTTTGTCCTTGTTGCATTATATTATTTATTTTAGCTTAACTTTTTAAATTAATTTTCTCTTTATATTAAGACCACAGCTTCCACTCCCTCTTTTCCTCCCAGCCCCTACCCCTGTGCTTCCTTCCTACATATCTATCCCAACTCTTTTTCTCCTTGGAAAATAGGAGCCCTCCGATGGATATAAACTGGCCTTAGCATAGCAAATTGCAGCAAGACTAAGCACATTTCTTCTATTGAGACTAGATGAGGAAGCCCAGTCACAAAGGCTGGCAATGTAATCAAAGACAGGTCGTATTCCTGCTTTAGGAGTTCACATGAAGAACCAGCTACACAAATGCTAAATATGTGTAGAAGTCCTAGGTCCATCCCACACATGCTCCCTGGTTGGCAATTCAGTCTCTATGAACCCCTATAGGTCCAGGTTAGTTGTTTCTGTAGGTTTTCTTGCTGTGCCCTTGACCCTTCTAGGTCCTCCACACACAATCCAGATATTTTTATTATAAGCCATATGCCTACAATGAGCAGATCTAGGGCTATACTAACTTAGTTCCCAGCTATAAGGCCTTTTATCATTTACTATTTCTCCTGGCCACATTGTTCTAGTACATGGTGGTGTCTTCCTTCCACCTATTTCTTTCTCTCCTTTTTTTCTCCCTACCTGTAGCTTCCTCTTCAGCCTCAAATCCAACCTTTCCCTTACATTGCCCAAGCACATGCTCTAGCCCTTACTCACCAGTTGTGAAGTAAATTGTGGAGAAGGCTCACGTGGCATCACTTGCATGTAGTGGTCTGCTTGTCCTGGGTGTTTTGAGGAGCCATATATTAGCATTAGAATAAAAGCAGCATCAAGCCAACCTACTACACCATTGGCCTAGATTTCTAGGTTATCCAAGGGATGCTCCTCCAATTCAGTTTTGTTTCTGAGTATTCTTTCCCTCTGTCTCCCTTTCCCCATTTCACTTCTCATATTCCCACTCACCCATAGTCTCTAATATACTTCTTCTTCCCTGTGGGAGTTAAGTATCCCCCCCCTTGGGCTCTCCTTATTAAAATGTTTCTTTGGATTTCTGGTTTGTAGCATGATACCCTGTATTTTATGAATAATATCCACATTTAAGTGAGTACCTAACATACTTGTCTTTGGTTTACATGTCTCAGTATCACTGTTTTTAATGGCAATGTAATAATCCACTGTGTAAATATACTACATTTTCTTTATCCATTCTTCTGTCGAGGGACATCTTCCTTGTTTCCTGTTTCTAGATATTATAAATAAAATAGTTATGAACATAGTTAAACAAGTGTACTTGTAGTATGGTGGGTATTCTTTTGGGTATATTCGTAGGAGTGGTTTAGCAGGATATTGAGATAGATCTATGCCCAGTCCTCTGAGAATCCCACATTTTTATTACCAAAGTGGTTGTACAAGTTTGTGCTCCCACCAGCAATGGAATAATGTTCCTTCTCCACATCATTGCCAGCATAAGCTGTTACATGAGATTTTATTTTAGCCATTCTTAAGGGTATAAGGTTGAATCTCAGAGTAGGGTGAGTTTTTTGGAAGCTGTGTTGTCTTTATTGGGGGTGTTATTTTTAATTTACTGGGTTGGAGTTAACACATTTGGAATTATTTGCTTACTCAATATTTGGGATCACTTATGGTCTTTTAGATGATGTATTTGCAATGTACAGGTGGGGTTTGGATGCAGTAGCACTGCATGTGCAGTCCAGTAATACTTCCTTAGTCCAAAATTTCAAAATGTTTCAATGTGTATATATTGTTTCCTGAGTAGGAGGATATTAATTGGGATAACAGGAAGAACTATTAACTATTAGTACTATGCACCTGCCAATTAATTATATTGGCCCCTTAGACTTTTCAAAAACTGGTATGTACAAAGAAACAGATAATAATGTGTATACTTGGATCGATTTTAATTAGTAATATGGATGTGAGAGAAGTGGGGTGGAAAATGATACAGGATAATTAGTAGATTCACGTTAAAAAGAAAAAAATATTTTTTGGGGGTGGTAATAGTAATGTGTTAATGAAGTGTCTTAGTTAGGGTTTTACTGCTGTAAACAGACACCATGACCAATGCAAGTTTTATAAAAGACAACATTTAATTGGGGTTGGCTTACAGGCTCAGAGATTCAGTCCATTGCCATCAAGGCAGAAACATGGCAGCATCCAGGCAGGCATGGTACAGGAGGAGCTGAGAGTTCTACATCTTCACCTGAAGGCTGCTAGTAGAAGACTGACTTCCAGGCAGCCAGGGTGAAGGTCTTAAGCCCACACCCACAGTGACACACCTACTCCAACAAAGCCACACCTCCTAATAGTGCCACTCCCTGGGAAAAGCATATACAAACCATCACATGAAGTTCACCAGTCTATAATCCTACATGGGGAAGCCAGGTTTCTCAAGCCCTAAGTAGGAACAGAAGACTTTACAGAGGGATTTATATTAAAATAATTTTCCAACATTCATTATAACTCTTCTAATTGTTTTTTATTCAATATACTCTTTATTTACATTTCAAATAATTTCCTCTTTCCTTGATCCCCCCTCCCTGAAAGTACCATAAGCCCTCTTCCATACCCCTGTTCCCCAATCCCCCCTTCCCACTTCCCTGTTCTGGTATTCCCCTACACTGCTGTACTGAGCATTTCCAGGGCCAGGTGCCACTTCTTCCTTCTTCTTGGGCATCATTTGATATGTGAATTGTGTCTTGGGTATTCCAAGCTTCTAGACTAATATCTGCTTATCAGTGAGTGCATACCATGAGTGTTCTTTTGAGACTGGGTTACCTCACTTCAGATGATATTCTCCAGTTCCATCCATTTGTCTAAGAATTTCATGAATTCATTGTTTCTAATGACTGAATAGTACTCTATTATGTATATATACCACATTTTCTGTATCCATCCCTCCGTTGAGGGACATCTGGGTTCTTTCCAGCTTCTGGCTATTACAAATAGGGCTGTTATGAATATAGTGGAGCATGTATCCTTATTACATGCTGTAGAATCCTCTGGGTATATGCCCAAGAGTGGTATAGCGCGGGCCTCAGGAAGTATCATTCCCAGCTTTCTGAGGAACCACCAGACTGATTTCCAGAGTGGTAGTAGGAGCTTGCAACACCACCAGAAGTGGAGGAGTGTTTCTCTTTCTCCACATCCTCACCAGCACCTGTTTTCTCCTGAGTTTTTGATCTTTGCCATTCTGACTGGTGTGAGGTGAAATCTCAGGGTTGTTTTGATTTGCATTTCCCTGTTGACTTATGATGTTGAACATTTCTTTAGGTGCTTCTCAGCAATTCGATATTCCTCAAGTGAAAATTCTTTGTTTAGCTCTGAACCCCATTTTTAAGGGGGTTATTTGGCTCTCTGGAGTCTACCTTCTTGAGTTCTTTGTATATCTTGGGTATAAGCCCTCTGTGGGATGTAGTGTTGGTAAAGAACTTTTCCCAATTTGTTGACTGCCATTTTGTCCTTTTCACAATGTCTTTTGCCTTACAATTTTATGAGGTCCCATTTGTCAATTCTTGATCTTAGAGCATAAGCTATTGGTGATCTGTGGAGGAAATTTGCCCCTGTGCCCATGTCCTCAAGGTTCGTCCTTATTCTAAATCCAATGAATTTGACAATGATGATTAACTTTCTATTTCTTTTCTATTAGTTTCTTTGTATATGGTTTTATCTGGAGGTTTTTGATCCACTTGGACTTAAGCTTAGTACAAGGATATAAAAATGGATCAATTTGCATTCTTTTGCATGCTGACCTCCAGTTGAACCAGCACCATATGTTGAAAACGATATTTTTTCCACTGGATGGTTGTACCTTCCTTGTCAAAGATCAAGTGACCATAGGTGTTGGGTTTATTTCCAGGTCTTCAATTCTATTCCACTGATCTACTTGCCTGCCATTGTACCAATACCATGAAGTTTTTAACACAATTGCTCTGTAGTACTGCTTGAGGTTGGGGATACTGATTCCCCCAGAAGTTCAGTAGAGTGTTGCATGAATATTTGTAGTTTGTAATGACTGTTAAATCTGTAGTCTAGAATAAAGATGTTAAAATAACACAGGATTAGGATGAAAGGGAAGGAAAGTTATGTGAATAAGAGAGGTTTTAGTGAGAAATGGATGGGAGGACAGACACAAACAATAGGTCTGAAGCAATTCCATCACAAAACATATATGCCACCATGAAAAATAAGTAATAGAAAATAAAACATAAAAGGAATACTTACAGAATGAATTGATACCACGTTTCTACAAAATCCAACAGTGTAATTCATAGATCCCTCTGAATCTAACAGGTCCCCTGCAGTTCATTCTATGTAGCAAAAGGGAGATGGGAGTTGTGGTTCTTTGTATTAATAGTGCCAAAGTTCTTATGTATGGTAGATTGTATGACTGTCTTTCTCTGGTACCTCCCTAGGACTATTGCATTTTATGATGGTACTTCCTGGTGTCATTGGTCTCATATATATGAGAGGAGCACTTCCCTTCTAGTTTCTAATGCTTTATCCTAGGAAGCTATATTCCTACAAAATTTGACATAATATCTTTATCACGCCACACAATGAATCTTAGCAACTTTGTATATTATGACATATTCTTTGTTTGCCTCTGTGGGTACATGGCTGAGTAGAACCTTCAGACTCTTTGAAACCAAACACTGCAAGAAATTTACACAATGCAAGCCTGTATAAAGGTAAAGTATCAAAATCCAAAGTATGACTTTAACTATTTCAATAATATTAGAAATGCATCAATTTTAATGAAGTAGAATATGTACCAGATGATATAACATGTGTAGATTATATTTGTTTCAAAGATTATATTTGTTTTCTTGTCTTTTAAATTTTGTACTTCTACCATCTCTTTTATTGTGAATCTCTGTCAACGTTGAAAACATTAATATACATTTTTGAATTCAATAGAACATTTTTACCCAAACTGTTGGTTACTTTTCTTGCAGGTATTGAGAAATTTCTGATGAAAGCAACTTTAAGGAAATATTATTTATATTAGTGCATAGTTTGACAAAATATATCTGGGCAATATAGCAGCAAGTACTGGGACAGCTGCTCATACTATAACCCCATTGAGAAGGCAAAGCTAGCTGAATGGTGGTCTCATATTGGATTTCTTCTATTTATTTAGATCAGGACTCCACCCAATAGAATAGTGCTTTTCCGGTTGATGATGAGTCTTCTCTCCACCTGTAAACCTTTCTTATAGACTCATCAGAGCTTTGGCTCCATGGTTATTCTAAATCCAATAAATTTGACAATGACAATTAACTAACACTTCTTCTTTACATTCTAATTAATTTATTAAAGTATGTGTGTGTGTGTGTGTGTGTGTGTGTGTGTGTGTGTGTGTGTGTGTGTTCATGCAGTCAGGTCCCTGCATAGGTCAGAAAAAGATGTTGCATCCCTTAGCACAGGAGATATAAGCAAGTGTGAGTCTTTGTTTTCGTTCTGGGAATTGAACTTGAGTCCTCTGGAAAAGCAGAAAGTGCTCTTAACCATCTTTTCAGCCTTTTGACTTTTTAAATTTAATTTGATATAGTGTTTATGCTCAAAACCTGTTTATATTACATGAATTATCTGCTATATCAGTAATAACTGTATTACATTGATATCATTGAGGTAAGCAGATAGTGTAAATTCTCTAATAAATCTTACCAGCCCCATAAATGATGATCAAGAGTATGTTTCTTCATATTTTCATGTTACCATTTTTCAAATCCTTCATTTTGTTATTTTTCTGATTTTTGATACTGAGTAATACATCATTAAATTCTCAAAGGAGAGTAGATATTTAAACTGACATCTTGAACTTCATAGAAAATGTCTTGCTACCATCACAAATATTATAAACAAAGTTAATCACAGAATCATTTGCAATCAGAAATTATTTATTTAACCTATGGATTAAATATATTACCTGATAACACCATAGAAAGTTTCTGTTTTTCCTGTATCATATATATATATATATCTGTGTATACACACTAAATTAGTTGAATTATGAATTCATTTTAAGTGTTTCATTGCAGCAAATTATAAATTTTTAATTTCATAGCAACCAAACTAAAACATTAACTGGTAGTTGCACTGTAAGAACTATGTCTTTTGTAGTATAAAAGTTATCACTTTAATTTATAACACTTCCCACTAGCCCCATTATCACAAAGAGAAAGTGAAATGCATTTCAGGTGAAAGGAATAGCAAATCTTGGCAATGTACTTTAAGTCAATTTCCTACTCATTCAACAGATAAATGAACCAAGTACAATGTGTCACAAAATGTGTTGTGCTACTTTATTACATTGAGATACCCTACACAGGAAATTGTCTATAATTGGTGTTCTCTGTCAAATCCAGTTTCCAGCTGTGAAGTTGGATCCCACCCATTCATTTAAATGTGGATAATTTTTTATCATCTGTTGTCTTGGGGACATAAAAAAAATCTCTTGGAAATGTTTTTTATATCTCCATTTCCTTTCACTATGAGCATTCACAAATAAACTGATAAATGAACCAAAGATTATTGTTGAATTAACATTACATAAATGTAAGACACACAAAATAAACTTAGTACTATTTTAGGATTTATTGCACAGAACACATTGTATGCTTTGCTGGTGATCTATATACTTTCTCTGATATATATTCTTATGAAAATATTAATACCTAGTTAATGCTTTATATTCCTTCTATAATTCCTGCATAGTTATTCAAAATGATGTTCATGGAGTCTTTTCTCCTTTGTTCTTAACTGTCAGTGTCATCGGTGGACAAAGTGAGGCCACTATGAATGGGCTCCAGTTACTATATTGTTCACCATTTTCCACTCTTAATCCAAGGTATCTACTTTCTTTTCCTTTGTTTTCTTTGTGCATTCTCCCCTAGGGTGCAATTCAAAATTTCCAATATTCTTTCAAACTGACTTTTCCATAATTCAGATCTGTAAATCCTTTCAATTTGGTTTTATATCATCCAATTATTTACAACTACCTCTTGGCTACCAGTGCTTCTCCAGGCTTCTGACAGGCAGTATTCACTGAAATCATCCCATTTACCAGAATCAGTGGTGATCCCTAGGGCAGAATCAAGGCCAGCAGCAAAGGCACAGCGCCACCTAGTGACTAAACAAGCCACAAAGAAGAGAAGCTCCTGGCGATAGATACTCTAGCCTAATGAAGAGAAGCTGTAGAACTAAGGACAAAAGTATTCCTTGATACAGAGATGTAATAGGAATACATTTTAACAAAGAATACTCATGACACTGGTGGCACATATTGAACTACATAAGCTAAAGGTTATGGAACAAAAATGATAGCATAAAACCAAGTTCAATATGAAAGCATCTTAATGTTGTGCAGTAAAAATAAATTGGAAAACAATAGGACAATCAATAAAAGTAAATTTGATTTTTAAAAGGTAAATCAATAGTAATGAGACAGAACTGACACAATAAAAATTAAAGCACTTGAAGAATAATTAAAAGTGATTGTGTTACTATGAATTTTATAGGGAGAAGGAAAATAAAAAGTGAACATTGTTCAAAATTAAGTCAACAAATAAGTAAGTTAGAAGCATCAGGAAAAGAAAATAAGCACACACCAATTGCTAAAATAGATTTACTAAGAAACATGAGGCTTATAAGATATGTCAGCACATGTCTGTTAATCCGAAGACATAGAAGACTGAGACAGGAATATTGTCAGGATTGAAGAAAGATTGGTGCACACAGTGTATTTCAAGCCATTTTGGAAATGTGAATAGATAAGACTCTCTTCAAAAAAATCAAGCAATAGCAAAGATAAGAAGGAAAATTTGAATATAGTTGTAACGATTAAAAGGACTTAAAATTAAAAACAAAACCCAGTGTTTCTAAAACACCATTTAATGATAGTCATCCACTACTTCTGGCTTTTATAACCTTTTTCTTCCCTATTCCATGATGATCCTTGAGTCTTGGGAGAAGTCGATTCTGTACAAATGTTCTTTCTACAACTGAACACACATAATATCTTAAAGTAGTTCTGATAGCATGCACAAAATCGGATCAAAGTAAAGACAGTCAAATTGCAATACGGAAAAGGAATATGGTCAGAAAGTCCCAACTTAAGCTGAGGATCTATTAGCATACTGAAAACACTAATTGGACTTAGTGGGTTATAAGAATACATGAAATTTGGAGAGAATACTCATGGGCAGAATAGGTAAACAACTGAAGGAAAAGGAATGAGCATGGAGTTCATTAAAATACACCTAGATTAATATAAACTTCTCAAGCAATTAAGAGCCAAAAAATATTGTCTAAAATTAAAATATATAAATAAATGTTTCATTTCTATAGTAACAAAGAAACAGATATACAAAATAGTACATAGCCATGACTGTGTCTCAATGAACATTTACTTCTGAACACATTTGTGAGGTAATTAGGGTAATTCTTGAAAGAGTAGGTTGGTATTTGAGTTCAATGACTGTATAGAACTTTTATCTATATTTCTATGGCAAATGGAAGAACATGATTGATTTACAGTTACAGAGGTCTACTATATTGTATTACATGCAGTTTTTTCTGTTTTTTACATTGTTATATTTATCCTTGATATTCCAATTTCTTAACCTCCTTCCTGTTTCTATCCCTACCTACTTCTAGATCATTCCTTTCATCGTCTCTCATTTTCTCTTTTCATTCTTCTATTGTTAAAGTTCACACCCAGAAAAGAGTAAGCTGCCATATTTTGTGCAACTCCATAGAAAAGCCCACTTGGTCAGAAATTGATAACAATATTCAACAATAATATCTGTTATTATTCAATTAATATAGAATAATATTGATAATGAGTGTAAACGTAGAACATAAACCACATTATAGCACTGATATGGGTGCATATCCTGAAGCAGGAACCACCTAAACTGCACAGAGAGACTAATGTGCTTGTTTCATCATTGAACTATGTGGCATTTTGTTATGTGTCAATAGACACCAAGCACAGCGGCATTTATTTCATAAGTGAAATCTCTGCTAGTTCAACCAGACTGATATGAAGCTACTGTACTTGACATTTCAAATTTAGGACATGGAGGGCGTTGTAAGGAGGACACATGGACAGCTAAGCAGAGAGGTAGGGTAGGCATATTTTCTGGTTTGGGATATATCTTTATATTTGTTTGCTTATTCTCCATTTACTAAGATTTACATTCAGATTTAAAAAAAATACTGTACTTCTTGGTCTCAGGATCTGGGTTTTTAGAATGAAACCTTCCTAGTGGATATTTATAAAAAATAGCAAATAATTGTATCTCTATTGAATACAAACAAGAATTTATAAATTAGACCAATTATTATTTACATACTCTATAGTAAATGAAGATAAACTTCCTTTTAGGGGAGGAAGCTATCATAAACAGTGAAGTATTGGAGTCTAACAGACAAGAAAGACATACTGTACTGGAGGACCCTGCCATACCACTCCTAGGCATATACCCAGAGGATTCACCAGCATGTAATAAGGATACATGTTCCACTATGTTCTTAACAACCCTATTTATAATAGCTAGAAGCTGGAAAGAACCCAGATGTCCCTCAATGGAGGAATGGATATAGAAAAAGCAGTATATATACACAATGGAGTACTATTCCGCCATTAGAAAAAATGAATTCATGAAATTCTTAGGCAAATAGATGGAACTGGAAAATATCATTCTGAGTGAGGTAACCCAGTCACAAAAGAACACACATGGTATGCATTCACTGATAAGTGGATATTAGTCCAGAAGCTTGGAAAACCTAAGACACATTTCATATATCAAATGATGGCCAAAAAGGAGGAACAAAATACCCACAGAAGAAGATACAGAGACTAAGGGTGGAGCAGAGTCTGAGGAAGGGTTGACTCAGGAAGGGGAGATGACTTATGGCATTTTCTGGGGAAGGGAGAACCAGGAAAGGGGACATTTGAAATGTAAATAAAGAATATATCTAATTAAAAAATAAAAAAATAAATAATGCCTGTAAGAATATTTTATCATTTTTGTCTTGAAAAAAATTTGGAGTGCAGCAAATTCCTTTATGGGAATAGGGCAAACTAGAAAGGAAAAACTATATTTTACCTCATCATCACATTATTGCCAGGATTTGGATCAGAATGGAAAATAGAGATACAAAGGCTTAGGGAACATCATGAAAAAGGTTATGTTATTCTCAAAGAAAAGAATATAATAATATATGAATACAATGAAATATATTATTTAAAGATAAATACAAATGAGATAATAGCTATAAATAAAGTAAATATAAATCAAATAAAGTGTTCAATTAAGGTAAAATTTATATGTGCATACAACTATACTTGGGATGAACTTAAAAATATATTTTGGATCTAGAGAAAATGTATTTCTTCTTTTACTTTTTCAAAGGTCAGCTTCCTTTTTTTGTGTAAGTTATGAGAAAAAAGTTGATTAATTATTTATATAATTATTTTACTGAATCTCTTCTTTGTCATAACATATATGCATTCACTTTATGCTATTCTATAAATTATGCAATATTTAAGCATTTTCACTGTTAGGTTTTCCTACTTGGACTTCATAACTTCAAATAATATCTTCAATTGTTCTGAAAATTTCCTGACTTTTTCTTCTTGATTTAATACAAGGAGAAGCTCTATTTTTAATATTTGGCTTTTACACTTCAAAATTTATTTATTTATTTATTTATTTATTTATTTTTTATGCTCACATTTCTTGTTTTTATTTTCTACATTCTTTATTCCAAATCATTCCAAATGATTTTCCTTTCCTGGTTCCCCTTTCCCCCAGGAGCCCTTTTCCCTCCTCCCATTCCCCAATCACCCCCTCCCATTTCTCTGTCCTGGTAATCCCCTACAATGCTACATTAAGCCTTTCCAAGATCAGGGCCCTCTCCTTCCTTCTTCTTGGGAATCATTTGATATGTTAGTTTTGTCTTGAGTATTCAGAGCTTCTGGACTAATATCCACTTATCAGTGACTGCATCCCATGTGTATTCTTTTGTGATTGGGTTAATTCACTTAGGATGATATTTTCCATTTCCAACCATTTGCCTGAAAATTTCATGAATTCATTGTAAATGGCAACCAACAGATTGGGAAAAGATCTTCACCAACCCTACATCCAACAGAGGGCTAATATCCAATATATACAAATAACTCAAGAAGGTAGACTCCAGAGAGCCATATAACCCTATAAAAATGGGGTACAGAACTAAACAAAGAATTTTCACCTGAAGAATTTCGAATGTCTGAGAAGTACCTTAAAAAATGTTCAACATCATTAATCAATAAGGAAATGAAAATCAAAACAACCCTGAGATTCTACCTCACACCAGTCAGAATGGCTAAGATTAAAAACTCAAGAGACAACAGGTGCTGGCAAGGATGTGGAGAAAGAGGATCACTCCTCCATTGTTGGTGGGAGTGCAAGATTGTACAACCACTCTGGAAATCAGTCTGGCGGTTCCTCAGAAAACTGGGCATGACACTTCCAGAGGACCCTGGCATACCACTCCTGGGCATATACCCAAAGGATTCCCGGCATGCAATAAAGACACATGCTCCACTACGTTCATAGCAGCCTTTTTTATAATAGCCAGAAGCTGGAAAGAACCCAGATGTCCCTCAATGGAGGAATGGATACAGAAAATGTTTTATATTTACACAATGGAATACTACTCAGCAAAATTTTTATTTGTAACATTTTGTGAGAATTTCATACAGAGTCCTTTATTTACATCATGTATACCCACCTTTACTTGCAACTTCTCTTGAGTCCATCCTCTATTCTTCCATTTTATTACACCAGTGTGTGTATGTTTGTGTGGGCATGTGTGTATTTGCATGTGTATTTGTGTGTGTAAATATAACCTCTGGAGTTCATTTAGTGTTTACCATATTCATATGTGTTTTGTATTATCCATTTGAGCTTGGGTAAAGTGTTACAATGATTATTCTTCTCTCGGCATCCATTAGTTTTGATAGCTGATATGGGGTACTGTGAAATATTCTCAATCACTGTTCAGGCTTTATTTGTGCACTTTTATTTTTGAAGTCTCAGGACTACAGTTTGATAATAGGAGACAAATTCTTGCATCAGATAATCTGATTTTCTGTCTCTTACAATCTTTTCTACTTTTCCCTATGATGTTTTATTTGCCTTAATTGTGAGGGTTACACTGGAGATACATCAATTGGATCAGGAAACCCAAGAGTCAGTTTATTCTCTACACTTTGACTCTTTATGGTTTCCTGTTGTAGTGTCCTCCTATTGCCTAAAAAAGTTTCTTTGATGAGGAGAACTACACTTATCTAAGGATGTAAGGATTGTTATTTAGAAAGCAGTAGGAAATTATACTAGATTATTGAAATAGCACAAGTACGTTCTTACCTACCTCTGTTTATTCTGTTATTATGCCATTATAAGACACTATTTCAGGAGAAATAAACATAACTGACAGGAGACAAAAATGTGCATGACAGCAAAATCCAACTTGGAAAAACAATGAGTTTTATTGTGATTACTTACAAGAATGTGGCTGACGCATTATTCTCAGAAGCAGACATGACTAGAAGACCACTTGATGCATCACCAAAGTCCATCCCAGCCAGTATGACAGATCTTGAAAGTTGGAATCCTGTACCACACCACACAATGCATAGGCAGCTTGACAGAGTAGAAAGTATCCTTTTAGTTGGCTTATTTAGGATGAGCCTCTTCTTGGCAGCCTATCTAGTATTTAAGTCTTTAAAACAGTTTACCCATTTCCTGCTTCTTTCAGGCTGCTTGTTTTTGCATTCCTCCAGACTGCTTGTCTGGTTTCTGATTATCCAGATTGTGTGGATAGTGTCTGATTCTTTCACCTCAGACTTAACAATTTCCAAGAAGAGTTTATTCTTGCAGTACATGGTAATAGACATAGAGATCTACAACTGAACAATGTAGACATAGTGAAAGACTTTGGAACATTTAGACCTCAGTGAGAGGTCTGTATCATACCTTTTCCCTCTTCCCTCTGTGGAATAGCAGGCAGAAAGTCAGTAAGATCCAGAGATGGTGAATGTTTCCATAGAAAAATTCCAAAATAGTTTCCAATCAGAAAAGACAGCTGCATATATTAATATGTTGTTGGGACAGTATTCTCTCACTTTTTGCTGAACTAGGAGTGACTAACACCAGTCTTCCTTGTTTTTCTATACTCTTGGGGAATAATGGTCCGATCAGTTGTGAGTACTTCCTGAAGATACTTCTAGTTTACTTTTGAAGGAATGTCCAAATCCTGAAAACAATGCTTTGTTTAGCTTTATGGGTTTTCTTTCATACCTAATTATTTATTCATCACTGCCCTTAGTATGAACTTTGGACCCTATGCAATTGGTTTTGCCATTAAGCTAATTAGAAGTTTCTTTGATTCTGTTTGTATTTTGATAATGTCTCACTGCATATACAAGCTAGCCTTGAACTCTCTTTATAGGCCATAAAATTATGATTTTATTGCCTTGGCCTTGCAAGTAGCTATGAGTCCTTGTCTTCATTGTTTTTCTTATCTCCGTTTTTCCTGTAGCTTACTGAGTTTAAGATGATTATTTTGAATTTCCTCTCAAGAAATTGTGTTTATAGATTAGCTATTTATTTAATGTTCACAACTGGATACATCTTTCATTTTTTAATTCTATTATTTTCCTCACTTCTTCAACTTCCTCTTGAATTTGTGTTAAGGTAATGTATATATATATATATATATATATATATATATATATATGTGCAGAAAGAGTATCCTATTTCAACCTTTTAAAATTGTTTATTTAAGTAAAAATTTTCACTACTCAGCCTAATTACATATTGTTGGAGTTTCTAAAATAATTCTGTATGTGTATATACTGTTTTTTTTTCTTTATCCTTCTTGGTAAACAAACTTCAAGTTGAGTGCGTTGTCTACCAATCACACAGAGCTATAGACCTCCTCATCCCTTCACTTTATAATAACACAACACTGTAATCCTCAAAGCTACTTCTCTGTTTCCCTCCTAAAGTGTACGGACAGTCTTACTTCTGCCAGGTTTTTATAGTCCTATCAGTTGCTTACTGTCAGGCACTTTGTTTCCGTGTGGGAGTTAGAATGTTTGAGGCTAGATTCAACGGTTTTTTAGTTTTATTTTTTTCTCTCTGAAGAAATTATCAGATCGTTCAATAATTTTCAGCCCTGAGATGCCCTGCTGACTAAGGAATGCCCTAGATCCTTTTCTTTCTTCTTAGCTGTCCATATAATTTTTTGGTATTTGCTTTAATGCTCTGAACGATGAGGAACGTAGATTGCCTTAGTAGTCCTCAAAGGGCTTGGAAAGTTGGACTTATGCTCTACTCACTCTTTTCACTATGGAAAAAAATGTGGTTAGTGTAATTTGATGGATGTAGCAGTAACAGATGTCAAAATGGTTAATATGAGTGAAATGAAATTGATCTTACCCATTTCAGAAGTGTTTGTTTTAGTCTTTTTTTTAAATTAATCTGAGCTACAGTAACATAAGTGGGTTTCAGAGGTTACATAAAAGTAATTTGAAAAATATATGTTCTCAACTTAGAAAAGACTGAGGTTTTTCTATATTAAGAATATTGTTTATTTAAAAACCTTCTATAATTTATAAAAATGTTTACAATTACTTGTGAAATTTAATGGATATATAGAATCTGTTATAATCTTATTTAACACCACACGACTACCTCTTACCTTTCCCCCAATCATTTTGACTCATTTATTTCTTACTAGATACCTCATACTCTTATTATCTTAAATTTTGATTCCAGTTTCGGTAGAACTCTTGAGTATTCATGATTTTGACCTCTGTACTACAACCAGAAGACTGTGTTTTAGTGTGTTTTCCTGTTCTGTGACTATTGCAATCATTCCATCCTCTCTTTGATGCAATCACATTGGAAAGGTCTTTTATGACTATTCCACTGAGTACATATTCTCAAGAAGGTTTGTACGTAGCATTCTGAGTGCAGCATTTCTTTACAACAGTTGATGTCATTCTTATCTAGGAGTGAACACAAGGTCTTCTGACGACATGTAAGTTATTCAAGATGTATGAAACCTCCAAGTTTGTTTCAAGTTTAAATTTTCTGTGTCATGTACTCAAATTATTAGGTATTTCCCCCTTTTTATTAGATATATTATTTATTTACATTTCAAATGATTTTCCCTTACCTGGTTCCTACCCCCAAAAGTCCCATAAACCATCTCCCCTCCCCCTGTTCCCCAATCAACTCCCTCCCACTTCTCTGTCCTGGTATTTCACTACACTGCTGCATTGAGCCTTTCCAGGACCAGGGGCCTCTCCTCCCTTTGATGTCCAACAAGGCCATCCTCTGGTGCTTATGCATCTGGAGCCATGGGTAACACCATGTTTACTATTTGGTTGATGTTTTTGTACCTGGGAGCTCTGGGAGTACTGTGTGGCTCATATTGTTGGTTCTCCTATGGTACTGCAAACCCCTTCAGCTCCTTGGGTCCTTTCTCTAGCTCCCTCATTGGGGACCCTGTGCTCAGTTCAATGGCTGGTTGAGACTGTCACCCTCTGTATTAGTCATGTACTAGCAGAGCCTCCCAGGTGACAGCTATATCCAGCTCTGGTCAGCAAGCACTTGTGGACATCTATAATACTGTCTGGGTTTTGTAACTGTATATGGGATAGATCACTAGGTGAGGTGTTTTTAGCAATATGTTCTTACTATCTCATTCTTGTGGGTAACCAAGACCTATAACAAAAGGTTATTTTTTTAAGGAACCTCAGGGAACTCCCTAGGTTACAGTTTATAAGCAAATATCCTATACCTGGCACTAAGATTTTTATTTTAAAATTACATATTCTATCAGTATTACAAATATATATATATATATATATATATATATATATATATATAATGAAATATATAGTTACCTCCATTCAAACTTATATTTTATTATATATTTTACTTTATATAGTGGTAGGATTCAACATACTTTTTGAAACATCTTGAGTTAGTGCTCACCATGTTCTCAAGTTACATCTTTCTCCTAACTTTGAAAAACATGCCTATTTAAACTCTTTCACTGCCAGCATTCCCTCCTCCATTTTTTCATCATATTTGTTTGGTTAGTGTTTGTCCTTTCCTAAAGCAGTCTCCTTTAACATATGATGATTCTTTTCTTGCTTCCTGACTTCTCAAAGAATTCACTCAGACTATTCAGCCATCTTGCTCTAAGCAATACATTGTAATTTCTAATTTCATGTTTACATATATAGTGTCAATAGTTTAATAATTTGATAATCATTCTCACAAAAATGAGAAGGTAACTGATACTATCAATAATATAATATTTTAAAAAGTTACTATTTTCCTGATTTTTCAAAATACCAGTGAATCTTACTAACATAAATCTCAACAACTGAGCACTTTATAAAACTGATTATATAACATGTATACTATTTTGATATTTATTAATCATAAGAAAGATAAAACATACATTTTAGCTTCTGAAGAAAGGTTAGAGCTATGGTTACAACAAGAGATAATTTAGCCTTCAGAGATTTCTTAGATTTTCCCTTTGCAACAATATGCATATCTCCATCGTCTGATCAAATAGTCCATTTTTATTTTTGTATTTAATTTGAGATATTGTTTAGAGGGTTTAGAAGGAAGTACAACCATGGAGAAGGAACAAAATTCTATTAAAATAAGATAACTAGACATGGTAGAATATAGCTATCAAAGTAATATAGGCATCAATAGTTATGAGCATATAATAGTATTTCCTAGCACATATGTGTAGAGTATAGTTGGGAAAGACATGTAGACTTGTTGAACAATAGAAACTAAGATAGAGTTAGAAGCAAGAAACTGCATGTTATTACTTAAGCCACATGTCTGACAGTATACATTAGATTAGACTATGACAGTAACAAAAATCAGAGTATGACACTTTAACCCATAATTGTTATGGACCTAAGGATATATTAAAACTTCTAGTCAATAACATATTAATCACATAGCACTATCAAATTTACACAGATAGGAGAAAAGACTTCTACATTAATATGTTAGATTAAAATAAAAATAATATTGGAAAAATAATGTTTAGCAAGAGAAAAAGTAACAGTAATTTTACATAAGGATCTTGAATACAATAACATGAATTTTAGAAAACTATAGAGCAATAAATTTAGAAAAATTATATGAAGGTCTTAAAGGTAGAGTAAGTTAATTTTAATGGTGGAAAAATACTCAAAGTACTGCTTGCTACCCACTATTTGAAAATTAAAGTTCTTTCTTATTTTTTTGAAACTGTCATGCAATGCATTTTGATCATATTCTTCTTCCTCACTTTTTTAAAGTTCTACCCCCCCCAATTTTTCAGGAGAGACATTATTAGAGTTGGTAATTTTAAGGCCAGGAACTACAAATTTATATCCATTTAAATTCAACATGGCCTTAGGAACAAAATTTTTCAAGATTCCTTTGTAAATGTCATTCTGTCAAATTACTTTTAATGTAAAGATATCAGTATGATCTTTTGATTGTTACTTTATAGAATCATTTTATTGGTAATGGAATAGAACATTTCTTTAATGTGCTCTCTAAAAATCATCAGAATTCAAGAAAGTGAATTTAAACTTATTGTTCTTGAGTGCTGTCCTCAAAATATTTGCCTAAATATTACAAATCAAAGAATAATATAAAGATCTTCAAATATACTTTCAAATGTCAAATTAGCATTCATGAAAGAGGACATTTACAGAAATTAGCTTGACTTATTGAAGGTAAATAATTGCCAACCAAAACATTTAAAATTAAAATTCTAATGAATACTGTGATAGCAGGCAACCATTAAATGTTTGATCCTTTATTTACACCTTTTATTAAAAATGGTTCAATCATTTAAATAGTGGCTTACAGTCTCCTATTCCTCAATTCCATTCAAAATAACTGCAATAAAATTATTGGTCTATTGTTTGCTATATTATAGTTTTATAAATTGCATCATAGATTTCTGTCACCCTGACAATGTGAGACAGAAATTGATGTCACTGCAATTGCCAAATAATTACTTTGATACTTTTATCTCCTCATGTATTTTTAATTTACGAATTTCTTAGTTTTACTGTCTTTATTCAAAATGTAGTCCACCATTAAATATGGACTAATATAGCTCATCATTAAATATGAACTAATATAGTTCATTGTTAACCTAATAGTTTAGGTTTAGAAGTTTGGTAGAAAAGAATATACCATTAATAAATCAATGACAATCACAATTGGAATAGTCAGCTAATATAAGAGAAATTATGGGATATAATTGATAATTACATTAAAATTGATACAAAATCACATTAAATTTAAAGGCAAGTATTACACTATAATTGTAAACATTGTTAACAAATGGAAGTTCTACCTAAAATGTTATCAAAGATGTTAACCTTAAACAAAATATTTTGTATTATTCCCTTCAAGACTTTGGAAGCATAGGATATTAGGGGACTGAAAACAGGTTATGAAATTCAATCTTCTGAGAAAGATACAGTCTAGTTCTCATGAACTTGAAGATGCTGGAAATACCTGTATTGAATCTGTAAACAATTATGACTATTACCCAGTCCTATGGAAAAACTAGAAGAAATCATACAATGCCACATTTCACTGATGAATTACTTTCTGGTAAAGGATTCTAAGGGGAGTTTTGATTTCTATTCTGTAGCTATTGGTATCCCAACAGTCTCAAATGGACAGTTCCAATTCAGAGCTCACACAATTGGCTGGCCCTGATTAAACTAGATAGCTCTCAGGAAGTAAATCCAAAGTTATGAGCTGGGAAAGGGAGTGCTGGCAGTAGAGACCATTTTGATTGAGATGGGAAAATGTAAAAAGAGGAATGGAGGAAAGAATAATTAGAATTATTATGTACATGTAGGAATTTATCAAATGATAAAATTAGTCAGTGAATTAAAAGTGTCAAAAAAAATATGTTGCCAAGCATGTCCAATATGCTGACTCACTCCTTTATACCCAACCCTCCAGAGGCAGAGGCAGGCAGATATTTGTTAGTCAAGGTCAGTCCAGTCTTGGTAGTGAATTATGAATCAGTAAGAAATGAAGAGAGACATGTGTCTCAGTCACAAAACAAAACAAGACATAAACATGCTGGCTACAATTTATAACAATGACAGTATCATAGCAGTAGGAAGCATTGATGACAGCACACTCTCCATGCCTTCTCCAAATCAGAACTTAGGAAAAACACAGGACATAGAACTGTTCAGGGAGAAAGCACTTTTCCTGAATGTGTTCCTTTCTCTTCTCAAATGAAATTGAATGAAATTTTTGCTTCCTTCTAGAAATTTTGGGTTAAATGAAAATAATATTTAAAAAGTAACCCAAAAGCTCTGTATAACTACAAAGTAAATTTTACAGTGTATAATATCTAAAAATATAAAATGATTTAAAAATACATAAGTTGACATTGAACTGTAAAATAAGATATTGGGGACTCAGAAAAGTCTACATGAGAATAAGCAGAATAAGCTCCTAAACACATATATCAGATATTCAACAATGCAGAAGCCAGGTAAGTTGGTATACAACTGTCTTAGTTAGGGTTTTATTGCTGTGAAGAGACACCATGACCAAGCCAACTCTTTTAAGGACAACATTCAATTTGTGCTAGCTTACAGGTGCATTATCATCAAGGTAGGAACATGGCAGCATCCAGACAGGCATGACACAGGAGGAGCTGAGACTCCTACCTCTTGTTCCAAAGACATATGGAAGACTGGCTCCTAGACAGATAGAATGAGGGTCTTAAACCCCATGCCTACAGTGACACACCTACTCCAACAAGGTTACACCTACTTGAAATAGTGCTACTCCTTGGACCAGGCATATTCAAACCACAACTAAAGAGACTTAGGAATTTGAATAACATATCAGGATTCCTTCTAAAAAAACAAAATGAGGATTTCAAAGAAGTTTAAAATGGAAAATTTGAACTAGAATAGATGGCATCTTCAGTATATTTGATAAAACTTTACAGACATAAATGTGTTGACTTTGGAGCAGGGAATGAAACTCAGGACTTACATATGCTAGGCAAGTGATAGACCACTGATCAGTATTTTCAGCTTGAAAAAGAATTTAATTGAAAATGAAAAAATAAAATATGCATAAAGTCACACAAAATACAAAATACTAAAACCAACTAAAACACAAAAACAAAAACATCAGAGCTTGAGTTACTTGTGTTATTCAGTGATCCAAAATACATTTAACTGAAAACAAACTAGAAATAATGTGTTGATATAAAAAGAACCACAGGTTTCTGAATAGCCAGAAGATGGAGAGAGTCCTAATAGCTTCCTGGTTTATTAATGGCTTCATTTAAGTGTAGATTTAAAACTATTTTGAGAGTTAAAAAGTTTCAGCTCGAAATCAGCCTTGGAACTAGAATTTACATCTCAATATATTGTATTATTTTGCTTAAAAATAAAATCACATTTAGTTTTAACTTGTTATAAAAGTATATTTTTGAAGATTTGAAGACTTTAATAATCTATGACTATATGGTACACAATGACATATAAATATTCCTATTTTCATATCTTAAATTTTCTAAAAGCATAAAGGTAAGATTATAATAATCTTACAATTTAAAATTATTTTATACTTATTTTTGTGTTAATATATTTAAATCCTAACAATGTTTTCTATAAATACCTATGTTATGGTTTGTATATGCCTTTCCCAGGGAGTGGCACTCTTAGGAGGTGTGGCCTTGTTGGAGTAGGTGTGTCACTGTGGGTGTGGGCTTAAGACCTTCACCCTAGTTGCCTGGAAGTCAGTCTTCAACTAGCAGCCTTCAGATGAAGATGTAGAATTCTCAGGTCCTCCTGTACCATGCCTGCCTGGATGCTGCCATGTTTCTGCCTTGATGATAATGGACTGAACCTCTGAGCCTATAAGCCAACCCCAATTAAATGTTATCTTTTATAAAACTTGCATTGGTCATAGTGTCTGTTCACAGCAGTGAATCCATAACTAAGACAGAAGTTGGTACCAGGGACTAGGGTATTGCTGTGATAGGCACGACCATGATTTTGTTTGGAAGAATGCGGATTTTGGGACTTTGGATTTGGAAAGCCATGGAATGCTTTAAGTGGGGCTTAATGGGCCAGCCTAGTAGGAATATGGAAGACCGTGGTGCTGAGGGTCATATGAACTGTGTAGGCCTGATGGCCCAAGAGGTTTCAGTGGAAAAGAAGTTAAATATGTGGCTGAGAGACTGTTTTTGTGATGTTTTGGTGAAGAATATGGCTGCTTTTTGCCATTGTCTGAAGAGACTCCCTAGATGTATGTAAAGAGATTTATATTAATTGCATCTGCAAAGGAAGTCTCAAAAAAGCCCAAGAAAGACTTTGTTCTCTGGTTAAGTCTGATGAAGAGAATTTTGAACAAACAACAAGATGAGAAAGGAAAAGTACAAAATATATAATTTGAGTATTAAAGGGACTCCAGGAAGTGAAATGGAGCTGAATTCAAGGATATTAAATTGAATTAAAGGAGTGGTGACCTTGGGGGCAAGATTCCACCCAGCTAAATTTAGGTCCAGGCATGGTTGTACAGGCCTTTAATCCCAGGAGGCAAAGATAAGCAGATCTCTGAGTTCAAGGCCAGCCTAGAACAGAACAAATTCTAGGTGAAGAAAAACTTTAATCCAGGTTTAGTGGACCACACCTTTAATCCCATTGCTTAGGAGACAGGCATGCAGATCTCTTGAGTTCAAAGTCAGTCTTAAGAGCAAGATTCAGGACAGTCAATTTAGGCAGTGAAGGAGCTGGGAAAAAGGAAGCTAGTGATAATGTAATAGAACAAGGGGGCCAATGTTCCCCAGGATGATGCTTTTGTGAGTCATCACTCAAGCTAGGAGGGTTTCTTACTGATGCTGCAGCCTTTGGGTCTGCTGTGCTCCTGGTAAGCAGTTCTTTACCCATATCTCTGAAAGTAACCCCACTGAAGTCCCTGGTTCTGTTCCAAAATTGATATAAATAATGAATATAAACTATCAGTATTCTAGAAGCAAATTAAGAAAAATACTGTAGTGGATTTTATCTATATATTTGTTAGAACAGAATATGGAAACAAACCCCTACTTCAAAAGAAGAACCTCAGGATGATTGAATTTTATGAAAGTGATAAGCATTTTAAAAATATTTCATTTATGTATTTATTATTTAATAGTCTCTTGCATGTTTATACTGATTTTGTAGAATTTTCGCAGTCATTACACACTCTCATCTCCTGTTATTAATCCCAATAATTCCCCTACTACTTTGTTGTCTTATTATTTCCTCTCTGAGTTTTAATAATTAAGATGGTTTGCATGAGAATGAGTGGAACATGAGTAATTTATAAGCAGCCACATCACAAATGCTTTTTAAACCTACATTGGATAGTGATTAATATATACTCGCAACTCATCAAAGTGCAAAAGATATATGATTGTGGAGTATTCAAACCTAAACAGGACATTTATATAATAACAATAAGTACATCGTGTAGGGAGATTGCCATTGTAGTTCTTAGGATACATATCTGGGTAATATTGATAACTATTTTTCTCATCTGGTAACATGTATAATTCCTCTTAGTAGAATCAACATTAGTGAGTTAGTGTGATGGTTTGTATATGCTTGGGCCAGTGAATTGCACTATTAGGAGTTATGGTCTTGTTGGAGTAGGTATGTCACTACAGTTGTGGGCTTAATACCCAGCTTCTAGCTGCCTGGAAGCCAGTCTTCAACTGGTAGCCTTCAGATGAAGATGTAGAACTCTCAGCTCTGCTTGCATCATGCCCGTTTAGTTGCTGACCGGCTCCCACCTTGATGATGATGATGGACTAAACCACTGAACCTCTAAACCAGCCCAATTAATTGTTGCTCTGTATAATACTTGCCTTGGTCATGGTGCCTATTCACAGCAGGAAAACCCTAATATGGTTGGTATGATTATTCTTGTTAAGCAAAACTTATCTTCTTTATATTCACTGATATAAGTATGTAGTGATTTCAGCAATAGCATGTAACCATATGGTTGTAGAGGAGAATATTTTCAATCACCTGTATGTTTTAGGGGGCTCTATGGGACACCTTAGACCAATGACTCAGAAAAAGTCCAATTTTGGTATTCCTGATTTTATTTGGTAACATAATATATTATATTGGTATATTGTGTTAATATTATATAGAAACTCCATTTAAATATCACATATATATATACACATATTCATATATATACATATATATATATGTAAACATGGGAATATTTTACAATAATGCACTTGTATGTAGCATTTTCAAAAGGTCCTTAGTATTAGTTATCATTCCCCAATACCCTGCTACACCCCATCTCCCAACTCATTTAATCCTCTTTGCCCCATTATAATATTTTCTATTTCCCCTTCCTTAAAGTTCCCTTCCTCCTCCTCCCTGACATGGGAGAATACCTCTGTTGGGTATTCTGAATGAAACACACACACACACACACACACACACACACACACACACACACTCATGGCATAAACCTAACATCAACATTTAAAAAAATCTTTAATATATGCTTTTCTGTGTCCTGATGAGCTCTTTCTTCATGACTGTTTCTTGCTCCATTTATTTGCCCTCAACTTACATAGTTTAGGGCTAGAGAGATGGCTCACCAGTTAAGAGCACTGGCTATTCTTCCAGAGGTCCTGAGCTCAATTCCCAACAACCACATAGTGGCTCATAACCATCTATAATGAGGCCTGGTGCCCTTTTCTGGTATGTATGCAGAACATATACATAATACGTAAATAAACCTTTAAAATTACATAATTTATTTTTTAACAGTAGTAGACATTCTATTGCTTAAATGTATGAAATTTTTATTATCCATTTACCAGTTGATAGCTATCTATGCTACTTTCAGTATCTGGCGATTATGAATAGAGTATCAAATTGGGCATGGTGGCACACATGGATAAGAGGCAGAGTCAGGCGGATCTCTGAGTTCAAGGTGAACATGGTCTACAGAGGAAGTTTTAAGACAGTCAAGGTATAAAAAGATACTCTGTATCAAAAAAATAAACAAAAGACTAGAGTAACAATTCACATCAATGAGCAAGTGCCTCTAAAGTAAGACTATTAAAGTCTTTTGGGTATATATACCCAAAAGCAGTAAAGCTATGTCCTGTGGTATGCTTATTTTCTACATTTTAAAGTACTTCCATGGCCACTTCCATAGTAGTGGTAAAAGTTTACACTCTTACCAATGATGAATAAGGTTTCCCTTTTCTCCCTATCTAACCAGCATCAACTGTAATTTATTTTATTAATCATGGTCATTCTGACTGTCATAAAATAAGATCTCAATGTAATTTTAATTTGCATTTCCTTGGAGTCTAATGATATTGAAAAGTGTGTTTTTGTTGGATATTCACATTATTTTTTAATTTATTCTTTAATCTTTTTTTACAGTCTAGACTTTATCCCTCTCTGAATCCACCCTCTGATTATTTCATACCACACATCTCCTCTCCCCCATATCCAAGAGGATGCCCAATCCCACCACATGAGACCTCCCTACTCCCTAGGGCTCCATGTCTCTGGAGGGTTAGGTGCATCTTCTCTGATTGAGTCTAGACCCAGCAGTCCTCTGCTGTATATGTGTAGGGGCCTCATATTAGCTGGTATATGCTGCCTGGTTGGTGGCTAAGTTTCTGAGAGATCTAGTGGGTCCAGGTTACTTGAGACTGCTGGTCCTCCTACATGGTTGCTCTCCTCCTCAGTTTCTTCCAGCCTTTCCCTAATTCAACCACAGTGTTCACAGTGAATTAGTCCATTGGTTGGGTATACATATCTGCATCTGACACTTTCAGCTTCTTGTTAGGCCTTTTGGAAGGCAGTCATGATGGTAGACCCCTGTTTGTAAGCACACCATAGAATCACTAATAGTGTCTTTTGATTCTTTTTTTTTCTTTTTTTTTCAGTTTCAATATCTTTATCTTAAATATAGAATTAAATCAGAATGATAATGGCTTCAGCCCATTGTTCTGAGGTCTTAAATTACATATGAAAGTGCATGATTAACTACAGCTTGTTCCATAAATATCATGGTTTTTTTTTCAAAAAAAATTTTATTGGATATATTCTATATTTACATTTCATTTCCCTTTTTTTGGTTCCCCACCCTCCTAAGGTCCTACATGCCCTTTTCCCTCCCCCTGCTCTCTCATCCATCCCTTCCCACTTCCCTGTTCTGGTATTCCCCTACACTGATGCTTTGATCCTTTCCAGCACCAGTGTCCATTCCTTTCTTCTTGTCAGACATCATTTGGTATGTGAATTGTGTCTTTGGTGTTCCAAGATTCTAGGCTAATATCCACTTATCAGTGTCTGCATACCATGGGTATTCTTTTGAGACTGGGTTACCTCACTTAGTATGATGTTCTCCAGCTCCATCCATTTCTCTAAGAATTTCATGAATTCATTGTTTCTAATGGCTGAAGAGTATTCCATTGTGTATATATACCACATTTTTTGTATCCATTCCTCCGTTGATGGACATCTGGGTTCTTTTCAGCTTCTGGCTATTATAAATAAGGCTGCTATGAACATAGTGGAGCATGTATCCTTATTGCATGCTGGGGAATCTTCTGGGTATATTCCCAGGAGTGTTATCGTTGGATCCTCCGGAAGTATCATGTCCAGAATAACGACTTTCATTTTTTGTTGTTTTTTGTTGTTATTGTTTTGTGGAGACAAGGTTTCTTTGTGTAGTGCTGGCTGTCCTGGAACTCACTCTGTAGACCAGATTGGCCTCAAAGTCAGAAATCTGCCTGCCTCTGCCTCCAAAATATTGGGATTAAAGGCATGGGTCATCACTGCCCTTCCCAAGACTTTCAATAAAGCATTGATATACAAATTGAACACATAAAAATTAATAGTCTTACCATATACAAATGACAAGTATATTGACAAAAACAATCAGGTTACCATATATTTCTAAGTAGCTTCAAAAATATCTTAGAAGAAATCTAACCAAACAAGTGAAAGACTTACAAAATGTAAGCCTTGTTGCAGGATATTTGATCACACTGGGAACCCCAACTTTATATTATTTACTGAAACAAAAACTATTTCTAGTTTTGATGCAGCTCAACCCTAACACACACCTTTAGTCCAAGAGCTTTCTGTTTATTATAAACAGGATTAAATAAATTAAATAAAGTAGAGACATTCAGAAAAAACAATGAGTAAGAGGGAGTCAGGAGGATAAACAGAATGAAGAACAGTAAATAGAGGGGAGAAGCATTCAGTTTGAAGGGTTTTTGAGACTGCACAAAGGAGAGCTTTATGCTTCTTCAGGGAGACTGGCTAAGGATGGAGGTCAGCTGGGTTCTTTCTCTGTTTCTCTGAGCTAACAGTCCTTCCCCCCAACATCTGGCTCTTCTTTCTTCATTGGTAATATTAAACAATTGATATTTTGTTAAAAATGACCAAAAATAATGACAAAACCTTTAAGACCTTAAAAGAAATTGATGAAGACACCAAAAGATGGAAAAACTTACCATGCATTTGGGTCATAGAATTAATGACCATCCTTCCACAAGCAGTTTACATATTCAATGCAATTCCCACTAAAATTCTAAAACATTCCTTCATAAACACACATACACAAAATATACACAAGCACACAGACATGTGTACACACACACACACACAAAGGCAAACATTACAAAAGAGAAAGTAAGGAACAGATTTGAACTCATCTGCACAGGAAAAGACTTTCTGTGCAGGACATTTAAAATGCAGGCATTGAGAGTCACAATTAATAAACAGATAGTCATGATGCTACAAAGCTTCCGTACAGTAAAGGACATCACCAAAAGAATGGTTAAATCTAGAATATTCAGAAACTCAAAACAACCTCATCATCAAGAAAGCAATTTATTCTATCAAAATAGGATATAGAACTAAATGGAGGATGCTCAATAAATGAAAGGCAAATGGCTGAGGAAAATTTAAAACAAATATTCAATATCTTTGAGGGTAGTTTTTGGAAGCCAATAAGAGTATACTTTCAAAATCACTAATATTTATAGCTTATGCATTCATATATTTTTACCAAATTGGTAGAATTGCTGCATAAAATAGTAGTTTTGTCTGCAGCCACAAGTCACTATTAAAAAATCTTAAGACATTTATAATTCAAGGGAGTGCAGGACAAATCCTCAGAGCAGCAGCAAAGTACAGACATTGGACTATCTTATGAGAAATATTTGAAATATGTCCAACCCTTTTTCCATACATATAACTATGTCTGAAGTAGTTAAGGATGGAAGGAATATGATATACTATCAGATGAATACTCATATGATAACAGTATATTATATGGAATTCTGGTTTTAAAAATTACCTCAAATTGAAATTAGAAACTTAAAGAAGCTCAACAATCGAATGGAGATTATCTAGGTAAGTAGCAGAATGAAGGTTAAATGAAGATAATGAACAGAACTGAGATATCAGGAAGAAGCCATCAAGCAGAGAAACTGTACACATTACAGGTCAAAAGAGGCAAGGGGAATGGAAATGCTATAAGAAATATTTAACACATAATGACAGAGAATTACCTACATTTGTGTAGAATCATTAATATACATAACAAAACTTTCCTCAATTCACATAGAAAAATTCAAAGAGATGTACATATATACACATATGCTAATCAGTCTGTCAAAAGACAAACACAAAGGGAGAAATATAAAGTGCAGTGTGAAAAGGAGTTCTTCATTTACAAAGTAATATGAAAACAGTTCTCAGCAAACTTCTCACTAGATACTTTTCAAGGCATTCCTAAAGCATTAGTATATTGAAAGTGCTGACAGAGAAAAAGTAAAATAGTTTTTAACCAAATGCTGAATATCCAGTAAATTATGCTCTCTATATGGAAGCATTCAGATGTTCTGGGTTTAAAGGAAGAGTGCTGTTTGTATTTTGTTTAATCTTATTTACAAAATAATAGTAAACTAATTGATTTAAATGAAAATAAAAGATGATAAAATTGACTTGTAAATATATGAAATTGTTTTTGTGAATATTACTCTGTAATCATAGCCTTAATTTCCACAAGAATTAAAAGATAATAGCATAAAATAATATATAATTATTTTAATGAGCATAGAGTACATAAGAATATAATGTGTTTATTATTAGAAAAAATGTTGTTACAGTATGGTTTGATTGATTTTCTTTCTACCAACTCCTCCCAAATCTTCCTCACTTCTCCATCCATCCAAATCTCCACACATACTTTTTCTCTCTCTCTCATTAAGATATAAAGTGGCACCTAAAATGATAATAATAAAATAAAATTAGGTAACACAAAAAAAAACAAAACAGGACAAATCAAACAATCAAACAAACAAATGAACAAATAGCCAAAGAAAAAGGTCAGGGAACAGATGTAGGTGCAGAGTCATGCACACCAACACACACATACACACACAAAATCTTATAAAAGCACAAACCCACAAACCACAATATTTATGCAAAGGGCATGTAAGGTAACCAAACAAAAGAAAATAAAACAGAAGACAGGAAAAGAAAGAAAAAGAAAGAGAGAATGAAAGAAAAGAAAAAGTCTAAAAATGCATTATGAGACAAAAGTTCCACAGATTCCATTTGTGATGGTGATGACTGTCTGCCCCATTAAATCCTTCCTTGTTACCTACAATTGTATCATAATGCCAAATAGACCTGATTTTTATGACCATAACCAAACCACTTTGACATCGTCTTGTCTGTTTGGAGAAGAATTGCAAGGATTTGGATGTCTCTGAAATCTAAGAAACTTAAAGTTGACCCATGTGACACAAAGTTCAGTATAACCAGGGACAGCTCTCTGGCCTACAAATGGGTACCATGCTTTCTCTAGTTTTGAAATGATCTCAAATGGACTTTGTTTTTGATTTCCATGAAGGATCTATCTCTGTGATTGGAAAGGTGATATTACTTTTGAATATTTGAGTCTAATGCTAGCTCCCATTCAATTTCCTTCCCCTAACCTGCTGCCAGTGTGTATGGTACAGGATTCTGATTAGAGAATTTTGTTTTCATGCTTACTTGTCAGCATATATTGCTAGACTTATATACCTAATAATGTGCTAAAGACTCAAATAATATGCAAAAACAAAGGGCATTTTATTCTGTAGACATCTATCATACAAGGGTATACATGGAAATGCCTAGGTAAGCTTGTAGGCCCAATTTAAAGCAGATTAGGGGAATTCTTAGGAAGGGTAGTTGAGCCTTACCTTGATTGGTTGGCTTGATCTATAGGCATATGGGGGGGGGGAATCTTTGTGATTGGCCAGGGCTCTGGGGACATTCCAAAACCATTGTTGAAAGGGGCAGGACTGGAAACTGTTGCTGGGGAAACCTGGAAATTGTTGCTGATTAATTGCTTTTGCCTCAGGCCAGGTGGGAGGGCACTTTCTGATGGCAGGGCTGTTCTGATTGGCTACCCACAGCCTGTTTTTTTTTTTCCAGTAACTATCTCGTCCTAATTTGCCACATTCTAGGAAACAAAAATTTAGGGGCCTAGTCTCCTGAACTGCCATTTTGAAGCCTGTCATGGAGTCAGCCTGTCTCAGTGCTCTCATTTTGTGAATGTAAATGGACACTTCAGTTTCATTTCAGTTTCTCATTTGAGAAAATACTGACACTGTTACTGATGCAATGTTGTGCTTGCAGACAGGAGCCTTGCATGGTTGTTCTGTGAGAGGCTCTCCCAGCAGATGACTGACACAGATGCAGATACTTATAGCCAATCACTGGACTGAATTCAGAGACCCCTATAATTGATTTGGGGAAAGAATGGAAGGAGCTGAAGAGAAGGACAACCCCATAGGAAGACCAACATTATCAACTAACTGTACACCTCAAAGCACCCAGAGACTAAAACATCAACCAAAGAGCATACAAGGTCTGGTCCTTCACCCCTAGGCACATATATAGCATAGGCCTTGACTGGCCTTAGTAGGAAAGGATGCACTTACTCCTGTAGAAACTTTGATGCTCCAGGAAAAATGATGCTTGCTGGGGTAGGGTTGGCTGGGCAGGTGGGGGAGCATTCTCTCAAAAGAAAAGGGAAGGGGTGATGGGTTGAAGAACTCGGGTAGGGGTGACCAAAAAGGGGGAAACATTTTGAATGTAAATAAATAAATAGTTTAATAATAAAAAAGAAAAGGCAAAAATAAACTTTGAGAGCATTCAGACTCAGGGGAAAAGAGTATTTTGTACCCTCAGTGAAACTCTCAGAGAAAACTAATATCCATTTACAAGTGGTTATCAATTAGAGCTTAAGTAGTGTCAGGGATATGCCTGAGGTCTTAGGTCCACTTCTTTCAGTTTTTGGATGCCATCAGTTATGGACCTGTACAGGTCATGTACATGCTAGAACAATCTCTATGAATTTATAAGTGCAGCATCTGTACAGCTGTATTTAGAAGGCATTGTTTTCTTGCTGTCCCTAGCAGTTTGATGTAGATATACTATTTAGGATTGAGTGCATTCCAAGGTCTTTTACTCTCTGCACATTGGCTGTAGGTCTCTGTACTTTTCCCATCTACTGCAGAAAGAAGCTTCTCTGATAGCTGAACAAGGCACTGATCTACAAGTACAGCAGAATGTTGTTATGAGTCATTTTATTGCTACTTTCCTTTAACAGAACAGGAGCATTTGGTTTTCTACTAGGCCCCTGGTATATCTTGTTTCAGGTTCTTGGCAATCTGAACAGTGTCAGACATTCTATCTCATGGATTGGCACTTAAATCCAGTCTGAAGTTGCTAATTTCACAATCCTTCACTCTTCCATTAACATGTCTTGCATGCAGATCACCATTGTGGATTGAAAGTTTTTATAGCTGTGTTAGTATTTATGTTTGGTGGTGTACAGAGAATCTTACAGAGCTATGAGGGTGGAGGCTCTAGATTAGCATAGCCTCAATTTCTTAGTGTTCAATGAGTTGTGTAGCTGTTTTCTCCAGCAATATGATAATTATCCCTACAGTCTGTGAACAAAGATGATGGCTGGGCATATATCCACTAGAAACCTGAGATTGTTAGTCTAAAAATTAGAGTTTTATTTTGTTGTTGTTGTTGTTGTTGTTGTTGTTCAGTAGGTAAGAGCTCCAAAACTGAGTCACGTGACTCAAGCATTCCAAGTTGAAACAAAGGAAAGACTGAGAATACTAAGGAACTCTAGTGGGGAAAATAGGTCTTAACAGGATACTCAAATTCTATGTAATGTCAGCATTCAGGAATTCGGGATTAAATTCTGCTTTAACTAGTGCCTGCTAAAAGTGGGTACAGATGAAAGGGTGAATCAATTGTGGTAAGTTAAAATAAACATAGTTTACTAGCCAGAGGAAGCTCATATTCCTTTGAATATGGCCCACACATGGAATTTTGGGTGTCTTTTTCTGCTTGGCAGCCTAATAAATGCCTAAGTAGAGGCTCATACAATATCTTAGCCTATTTCATTAGTTTTAGATTGTTTTGATTTTCATAATGGATGTGATGTTGAATTTTGTGGTTATATTATTCCTCTGGATGAGAAGTCAAAATAAAGGTTTCTCTGGGTACTGGCTCAAGGACATGCTAATTTGGGAAAAAGGTTTTGTCTTGGTGTTTTTAGAAAGGGTGCTTAGGCTCTGGCCCTCTTCCAGAGCTATTTGGATGAGAAATGTTAGAGGGAGACCTCCAGAGGACTAGATTCCAGAATATCAAACAGCAAATCTATCTTTGTAAAACTAAAATTTTGTTTTGAGATTTATATATTACAAAAAATACAGCCAGATTGAGTCTCCTCATCAAACATGCTGAACTGACCTGAATGAACTCCTGAGGTCCTTGACTTCAGCTAGATCCAGTCAAGACACAGAAATCAGAGACCAACCAACTCCCACATTTTCTCTACCCTTCTCTCACCCCCTTATTAACATCTCAATGCCCATACTCAGGTTGAAGAAGTTACCAAGAATCATTGACCTAGTTCCCTGGGATCTGCAGCTGGAGAGGGTTATTATTAAGTTGTATTTCTACAGAATGTAGAAAGGTCAGATTTAAAAAAGGGAAGAAATAGAATTGACTATATAGACACAATTTCATTTGGTAAAAATCCTTTTCATTGTTACTAAGTTGAAGTCATAAGTTCTTATTTGTTACAGAATTCATTTTGATTCACAATCAAGGTTTTCATTGGTATAAATTTCATCTATTGATACTAAATATTTAAAAGTACAGGGCTTAGGCCCAGTCCTTCTTTGCTGTTATTAAAGCAGATCTGAGATGTTTAAGCCTGTGAGTTTAAGGCCAAATAGAAACATAAGGCTCTGATTTATTGTTAGGGTGGTTTCAAGAATTTAATCAGGAACATCTGAAGATAGTTAAGGGAATACAGGTCTACATTACTTTACATAGATAGTTGGTTTTCACAAACATCAGAAATCCACAGAATGTGAGTTTTAATGTTATTTATTTCACTTGTTGTGGAGATTAGTCTGCTCCTGACGGCTTCCCTTTTCTTGGATTCAAAGAAGAAACTGAACATCAATAGAGTTGCTTCTGTTGTGGCAAGGCAGTCATGAGGCAAAAATTACCTCGCTTCATCTACAGATGACTTTTGTCCAGAAAAAGGACACTTTTACAGGTTAGGACAGCTTGATTTCTGCTGAGACAGAATGGCTAGTCCTTATAATTTCTGTTTTTCTAAGTCTATCAAATGACCCTGGGCCAGGAGGCTGAAGACCAATGTTCCAACATTTAAGGAGAAGGACTGCCCAGGTTTTCAGCAGTCTCTATCATTTGGCTAAGTGTTGGAAGCTGTGTTAGGCTTCCTATTTATTTTCAGTTATTATTGGTCACTCTTTGATTTCTGACAGGGTTGAAGACTGTTAGTCCATAGCCAGTCCAAGCTGTTTAACTTTGAGAAAGCTAATAAAGATTTAAATAGATGGTTTTTAGATGACAAAAAAATATATAGCCAAGACATGAGTCAGGTATTAATTATTATAGTATTTTAATATAGTACAGATAACAAAGGTTCTATTTGATTGATAGAGATGATAGACTGGGTGTTAGTTCTATCTTATACTTTATAATTTATAAAATAGTAATCATTGTACTCAATTTATATTTGGAGAGAAAGGTATTTTTTAATTAAACAGAAAGGATGAAATGTTTCAATATATTTCCTATCCATTCATATTGAGACAGTGAGAAGCCAGTGATTAGAGGGGAGAGAGGAGGAGGAGTTAAGAGAAGTGAGGGGAGGAGAGAGAGAGGCTTGGAGGACCACAAGAGCAGAGCAGAGAAGGAGACATGGATATCGAGATGGCTTCAAATGTATTTCTGGTGTTTTGGAGAGGTTAAAAATATTGGGATGAGACTTTTTCATTGTAAATTCACATTATGTAGTTGGAGTTTTATATACATAAAGATATTTTGTTAACCATTCAAGTTTAAGGGTCATGTTTTACCAGATAATTGGAAGGAGTGGCACAGAGACCTGGCCAGTTGGTACTTTTTTAAATAATTACCCCTACAGTCAATGAGTTGTGTAGGTTTATGACCTTTTTATCAATTTGTGGAGAGCAACAAATATCAGATTCAATTGCCTGGGTTGATTGGGGGTTCTCTTTGACAACCACCCAATTACATGTAATTAATCCCTCACAGGGTAATCTTCATTTAGTGACAAGTGATGTATACTTGGGTGCTAAGGACCAGCCTTTGCTTGGAGAGGGGTTTTGAGGAATGGGGGTCTGGGAACAAAGAAACAAATGACTCAATGTCAAACTGTGGGTCCAAGTTGGAGGCCTACATTCTGTTGCGGGACAACTTTTCAGCTTGCTTTCTCTCTGTCCTGCTTTTGTTCTCTCTAATCTGCTTTCTTTTCAGATCTACAGAGAGTTCTCATTATTCTGCTTGAGATAGTTCTCCATGCAGTTCTCTCTTGCTTTTCTAAAAAAAAAAAAATCTCAATAGCTCATCTCCTACAGATCATAATACCAGCCTTTTATTTTGCATATCAGTCTAGTCATTTACTTTTTACTTTGGCTTTCCTTTTGATTATTCTATGAATCAGCCTCCAATCTTTCCAGTCCCTTAATTCTTAGGAGAAGCAAGCACACATTTTCTTTTAACATTGCAAAAGAATTCAGAGATCTTCCTGCCTCTCTTAAACACACACAAAAAGCTAGCTGCATAGGACCCCATCTATTTCTAGCACACCTGGACATAAATTGGCTCTGTCACAAGTTGTCCTTAAACTCAGGAATTTGTCTTCCCTTGTAAGTACAACCAAAAAAAAAAAAAAAAAACTTAGCCAGGTGGGATCTCCTAGGATCACCATTCCCTAAATCTCTATCTCATCCTTTAGATCTTTCTGACAAGTTGGCGCATAGTACAGTTCCTATAGTATAGTATAGTATAGTATAGTATAGTATAGTATAGTATAGTTGGCTCATAGTTTTTGTTCCCTTAGGTTCATGAAATACTTCAGAATTGATATTGCATACTTATATTTTGCATAGTTGAAAACTGTATATTTGGAACTTATAGTTTTAGAGTCCTTTTCCACAGCCTCAAAGGCTCTCCTGAATTTCCCAGCATTTACCATTTTGCTGAGGCATTAGCCTCCCAGACTCTTGCTGTCTCTGATAATCATGCTAATAATTAATGCTAAATAAATAATTAATAATTAATAATAATTAATAAATAATTAATGCTAACAGGGAGGACATTCTTTGAAGGACAGACATAAAATTTGTACATTATTATATAAAAATACCTTATGCCCACAGCAGCCATCAACACTTGTAGAGGCCCATGCCTACTGATCTTGTACTAGGGGCAAGAACTCTGTCCCCACCAAGGAAGGCCATGCCAGACTCAGCACTTGGGATGTTGTCTTCCGCATTGTGTGGTGAATTCATTTAGAGCACTTTCATATCTATATATATTTTAAGAGTCACTATTATATTAAGTTCCCATATAACCTCTCAAATGGCTATTAATTTTAGCTGTTCCTTTCCATATCCTTTTGCCCATCCCCCCCTTTCCCTGCTTGTTTGATATTCCTGTTCCAGTTCCAGTTTCTTCCATCCACTTCCATAGAAATACCTGTTCTATTTTAATATCCTGGGGATATCCACCACCCTGAGTGATTTACTATATACCTCTGTTACATAGATTGTAGCTTATTCATTGAAGACTAAAGAGATATCAGCCACATAATCTAATACCATATGCATCTCTCTGGGTCAGAGTTACCTCAGCCATGATAATTTTTTTCTAGTTCCATCCATTTAGCTACAACATTTTGTAAACCATTGAGTAACATTTCATCATGCAAATGTATCCATTCTTCTGTTGATAGGTATCTTCTGTTTCCAATTTCTGAATATTGTGAATAGTGTGAGCCCCAATAAATATAATTGATCAAGAGTTTCTGTAATAGGAGTTAGAGGTTTTTTCAGTATCTTCCCAAATGTAGTGTGATGGTTTGAATATGCTTATCCTGGGAACTGGCATTATTAGAAGGTATCGCCTTGTTGGAGTAGGTGTGACCTTATTTGATGAAGTGTGTCACTGTGGGGTGGGCTTGGAGACCCTCCTTTTAGTTACCTGTGAGACAGTTTGCTCCTGGCTTCTTTTGGATGAAGATGTAGTACTCTCAACTCCTCCAGCACCATGCCTGCCTGGAATCTGTCATGCTTCCTCCCATGATGATAATGGACTGTACATTAGAACCTGTAAGCCAGCTTCAATTAAATGTCCTTTGGGACTCTCAATTATTCCCCCAGCTCTTCCATAGGAGTCCCAGACCTCTGTGGGTCTCTGCATCCATTCAAGTCAGCTGCTGGTTAGAGCCTCTCAGAGGACAGCCATTCTCCACTCCTGTCTGTAAGCATAAGAGTATCATCACTACTCTCAGGGATTGATGCTTGCCCATAGGATGGCTCTCTGGTTGGGCCAGTTATTGCTTGGCCATTCTTGCCAGTCATTTGTTTTCTCTTTTGAGATTGAACTATTTAGGTATGTGTCCCATTTTAAAATTAGAATGTTAATTCTATTGATGTCTGGTTTTTTATTTCTTTGTATATTTTAGATATTAGTCCTTTATTGAATATGTAGTTCATAAAATTTTTTCCTATTTTGTATCCTACTACTTTATTCAAGAGGTGCTGTATGTAGGATGTACTTTGTGACATCAATATGAAATAGAGGACATGAAGCTATGTAGCAATACAGTTTAATATGCAATTGAAGTTAAATGGTGTCAATCCAAAATTAGAATATTGAAGCATTCAGATGTTATATTACAATATCACTAGCAAAGATAAATGTATATATCAAATATATAGAAATTAATTGAGAAAAAAATCACAACACAAATTAACAAAATGGAAAAATAGCTTTAATGGATGAATGGTAATAAATCTAAAAGTCAGGAGACAAGAGAGAAATAATATAAATATTTTTCTTTATTGATTTTTATAAAATTAAGTATATTGAACTCAATTGGAATATATATTTTGAGTTAAAACAAGAAATGTAATCGAGTATATGTTTCTTGTGAGAAATTTACTTCATATATAATATTAGACATTAATTTAAATTGAAAAAACTTAAGAAAGTTTTTTTATGAAATTATTAACTGTAAAAGAGTTATGAGGCTATTTTAATATCAGATAAAATAGACTTCATGTCAATCCTCTTTTAAGATGTATACACCACTACAGCATTAACAAAGGGGAAAATACAAAAATAGGTAATATCAATAACCAACTATATTCTTAATGTCAGTGCCCACAACTATACAGAAATGACTTTAACAATATCTGAAGGAGAAATAGATTCATAATATCATTTGGAAACTTTTAATAAGACAACAGTGAATAAAACATTCAAACAGAATCACAAAAACAATATGTATACTATATGGAGTAAAAGGAAGTATCTACATATACAATAAACTATGCTGCATTTATTTTCCTGAGTCTACATTTTTCTTCATATTATGATTTTCAGATCTTCATAGTTTTCTTCCAACTACATAATTCTTACTGTTTTGGCAGTATTTCTTTTTGCATCTATTCTGTTTTTTCTTTTGATTATGTGTATGTGCGTATTTCGTGTTTTTTGTTGTTGCTGTGTTGAGACAGGTTGGCACCATTTTCTATGTAATTTTTGCTAGTTTGGAACTCACTATGATGATCAGAATGGCTTCAGTCTCACACACCTGTTTCTGCCTTGTGAAATGTTGGAGATAAAGGTATGAATGTCTAGGCCATGCCCTGTTTGCACTTTTCTGAGAAACCTGCTATTAACTTCCATAATGGTTGTACCAGTTTACACACATATTGAAAATATTTCTCCCCATATCTTGATGAACATCTGTTGAAATGTACTTTGCTTCATGTACTTTACTTCATGTTATACATACTGAGTTGAGTGAGGTAGAATCATAAAATATTGTTAATTTACATTGTGCTGGTTGCTAAAATTAACAGCTGTTTTAAAAAATATGAAACATGAATTTGACATTTGTGAGAACTATACATTAATTTGTAAGCAAAATTGAAATTTGGCAGTTTACAATGTTTGGAGTTGTTATTTATACTTATTGTGGTGTGTGTGTGTGTGTGTGTGTGTGTGTGTGTGTGCCCATATGTGTGTGTGCATATGTGTGTGTGCATTCATGTACATTCATATGTATAGGTCAGAAGACAACTTTTGGTAATTGTTTTTTTCCCCTTACATCATAGGTGGCTTAGAATTTGAACTCAAGTTTTCGTATTAGGCAGCAATTGATTTATCTATGGATACATTTTGTCTACTCTGTAATTTTTTTGTTATTCAGTTCTTTTCATTTGACAGTTTTATACATCTATATTATATATAGTGATTATTGTCTCCACCATCCCTACTAGTCTCTCCAACTATATTGCCATTAATCCCGTTACCAGGCTTTTATCTTGATTTTTTTTATCATGGCTTTTACCTTGATTTTATGACCAACCTTGTTTAACCATGCATTTATTATGATTATTGGAATGGGAGTGCTTTAGGCCTAATGGGATCACCAGTTGATAAAAATCAAAGGCAATATTTTCCCACACCTTGAATCTCTCAATAACATAATTCAATTCTAAGGTATAAGGCCCCATAATTCATCCAATCCTCAAAGTTTGATTTTTATATTTTTACAAATTACTTTTCTGATTAAATAATGTAATTATAATTTTCACCCTTTCCTTTATTCACCCCAAACCCCTCTTACCTTCAAATTTATGGCATCTTCTTTTATAAATTATTATTGTATGAATTTATGCATATATTAGACATATGTGTTCTGTTCTGTAGAGGAATTTTAATCCAGCAACATGGCTACTGTGGCATGAGATCACATCCTTAGCCGAGATAGGTCTGTGTAAAAAAGATGAAATGTAATTCCATTTCCAAGAGATCTGTGGTTTCCTCCTCTACTTCACCAGTCAGCCATGCATATTCTTCACACACACACACACACACACACACACACACACACAACCATACATATTAAGTTTAGCATATAAATCTAATTTAAGAAAAGTAACAAATAAGTTAGCATGTGGTCAGGAATAGGTTTATGTGCTGGGAAGTTGTAAACAGGCACTAGAAGGAAGTTAACTTTGCCAAAAATATAGGAGTATTGTGTCCAGATTAGGATAGTAGTTATACATTTCTATACATGAAATCTGGTCATCTTCCATCACCACTAGTGCCTTTAAAGGCTTAGCCTTCTTTCCAAACACTAATCTACTTTTTCTTTTGTACCATGATTTCATTATTGTGAAAAAGTTATATTATTGGAATATTATTATTTTGATTAATTCTCACTAAAATATTTTTAGTTTTAAGTATTTATTTTATGAGTGTGTGTGTGTGTGTGTGTGTGTGTGTGTGTGTAAGTAATTGAGTATGTGTTGGCGGTAATACCTTGTTTGGTAGTTTGCATATTCTTGTCCCAATGAGAGGCACTGTTAGGAGGTATGGCCATGTTGCAGTAAGTGTAGTTTTATTGGAGGAAATGTGTCACTGTGGAGGCAATGAGACTCTTCCTAAGCACATGGGAGCCAGTCTTTCTCTAGTGGCTTTCAAATGTAGGTGTAGAATTCTCAGCTAGCTCCTCCTACACTGTGCCTATCTGGATGCTATCCATTCTCCCACCTTTGTGATAATGGAATGAACCTCTGAACCTGTAATCCAGCCCCAAATAAATGTTTTCCTTATAAAAAACGACGAAATGTCAGTTCAGTTCATGAAAATCTGTTGATGAAATGAAATGCAGTTCAGTTCATGGAATTTAAAAGTAGTTTCTCCAAGCAATTCAGTGATAACCCCTGAGAAGCAAGTTTGGATCAGTCCACTTGGAGAGGAGTTTTGAGCCAGAACAGTTGAGTGGAACATCCAGCCAATGTTCCGAAAGAACTAGAAAGGGTGACCTTTTTTAGCAGTAAGTCTCAGGCCAAAAATATTGTAGGTTTAGGTTAGTGTCTTACTTAGGATTTTACTACTGTGAACAGATACTATGACCAAGCCAATTCTTATAAGGACAACATTTAATTGGAGTTTCAGTCCATTATCATCAAGGTGAGAACATGGCAACATCCAATCAGGCATAGTGCAGAAGAAGCTGAGAGTACGACATCTTCAAGTGACGGCTGCTAGCAAAATACTGGCTTCCAGGCAGCTAGGATGAGGGTCTTAAAGCCCACACCTGCAGTGACACATATACTCCAACAAGGCCACACCTTCAAATAGTGCCACTCCCTGGGCCACACAAATACAAAACCATCACAGTTAGCATATGGATGCTTGAAGCTGAGATATTCAAGGTCCAAACTTACAGATTACATTATATAGAGGCTAGAAGGTGCCAGACATGGGCCTAGGGATAGTTAGTTAGAAATGCTCTGGGCTCAGCTTGAGCCCTATAGTTATAAAACGTGTGTATGGCTCTCTTCTCGTCTCTTCATCTGTGGAAATAAAAGTGACATTTACAATCTTCAGCCTATTCTTCCACATTCTGAATATAGGGATCTGAAGCTGCTTTCAGTTCATGAATACAATGGCAGTATCTTGCCCAGAAGATGATATTTCATAAACCTTCTTCCTATCTTCTGATTCTTACTCTAGTTCCTTCTAGTCTTCCACAATGTTTCCTGAGCTGTACAGGGGAAGGCATACATCTCTTGTTTAGAGATGAACAATTATTTGTCTCTTCAGGCCACATTTTGCTGCAAAGCTTTTCTGTATTATCTGCCACTCATTAGAAAGAAAGGCTTCTCTGATTAAGGTTGAAAGTAATGCTTATATATGGTTATGAAAATAAGTAATTAGAAACCAACTTGACACTATGCCAATTTCAATTTCCCACTGGAGACAATGATATGCTTTATTTTGGATTTTTGAGATTGACAGTACTAAGTATAGACTTGCTCCTAGAGACCTGGTCTAAAATTGATTCAGAGAACAATAGAGCCACTGTTGCACAGGGAATCACATATTTCCTAGCACGTTTGTTTATTGGTCCATAGGTTTCATATTTGAACATGAGTATCAGTGTCTTTTCTAATGCAGAGATCTGCAGAGCATTCTCTGGGACTTTTAAAGCTATCTAGTAGGGAGGAAGTTTTCAGATCTTCTCTAGCTTAATTAATCCTTCATACTTTCTTATTAATATGATTTTGTTTTGAAAATTGATTGTACAATACTGGGTTTCCATACATTATTTTAATATCCCTTCATTTTTGTTGATTATGCTCCTCATCACTCTTTTCGATTCCATAGCTGCCCAAATATGTCCTGATTAAACCTTCTGGCCTCTAGTATTCCACATCTTTATTTTAATATTCCATATGTTCTATTCTTCTTTGTACCTTAATGCATCCCCACATGCTAGTTTTGAGGTTTCTTTAAACACAAGTTGAATACATTAAATTAGAGATTTGTTATTCAAATCGATATTTAAAGAAATCATTTTTTCTTCTATGCTTCAGTTACTTCACTCAATATGTTTATCCATATCTATCCACTTGCCCAAAATTTTCATGACTTTATTTTTCTAAGTAATATTCTGTTATATAAGTGAATGATGAGTCTACTTTCTATTATTTGACGGGGTTATATGCCAGTTTTATTTACTACCTATTGTAAATAGTGGTGATGAATATGGCATGTGCCACTTGTATTATTTGAAAGTGGGCTCTGTGGATGAGGAAAACACTATCTGAGGTTCAAGCATGCATATTTCAAATGTCCTCCAAATTTTCCTACCCTGTTAGAATTTCATTTAAAATTTCCTCTGACATTTGCCTTTCTCTTGGTTAATTCTTCTACCCCATGGAGTCTTAACTTCAGTGTCTTGAATGTATCATGTAGTTCTTAGATATTGTGGTCATGTACCATATATATATATATATATATATATATATATATATATATATATATATATTCATATACATATGAATGTTTTGTATCAATGCTGTTCTCCATCCTTGCATGTGTTCCTCCAATTTGTCAGTTAATATTTCTCTAAGCTCTATATTTTTATGTTCTCAATTTTTATTTTTATTTTTTATTCGATATAGTAATTAATTTACATTTCATATGATTTCCCACTTTTCAGGGTCCCCCCTCCCCACAAGTCCCATAAGCTCTCTTCCCTCCCCCTGTTCCCCCATTCACCCCTTCCCTCTTCCCTGTTCTGGTATTTCCCTACACTGTTGCATTAAAACTTTCCAGAGTCAGGGGCCCTTCCTTTCTTCTTCTTGGACATCATTTGATATATGGATTGTGTCTTAGGTATTCCCGTCTTCTAGGCTAATATCTGCTTATCAGTGAGTGCATACCATGAGTGTTCATTTGAGATTGGGTTACCTCACTTAGGATGATGTTCTCTAGTTCCATCCATTTGTCTAAGAAGTTCATGAATTTATTGTTTCTAATGGCTGAACAATACTCCATTGTGTATATATACCATATTTTTTGTATCCATTCCTCCATTGAGGGACATCTGGGTTCTTTCCAGCTTCTGGCTATTATAAATAGGGCTCCTATGAACATAGTTGAACATGTATCCTTATTACATGCTGGGGAATCCTCTGGGTGTATGCCCCGGAGTGGTATAGCAGGGTCCTCTGGAAGTGTTGTGCCCAGTTTTCTGATGAACCACCAGACTGATTTCCAAAGTGGTTGTACCAACTTGCATTCCCACCAGCAGTGGAGGAGTGTTCTTCTTTCTCCACATCCTTGAGAACACCTGCTGTCTCCTGAGTTTTTAATCTTAGTCATTCTGACTGGCGTGAGGTGAAATCTCAGGGTTGTTTTGATTTGCATTTCCCTAATGACTAATGATGTTGAACATTTCTTAAGATGCTTCTTAGCCATCCGAATTTCTTCAGGTGAAAATTCTTTGTTTAGCTCTGTACCCCATTTTTAATAGGGTTGTTTGGCTTTCTCAGCTCTATTTTACCTGGATTAATTATTTCATTTCTAGAAAATCTGATTGGCTATAGTATACTACTTTAACTTCTTTGTTGAAAATTTCCTCTAAATCTCTTTGCCAATTTACTGATTATTGTTTTTAGTTATAATTTCATTGTCAAGGTCTTGAAATTCCTTTCTTCATTTGTCTACCAGAGTGCTCTATATTATCATTGATTCTTTTGACAATGACAACTCTGAATTCTTCTATAAGCATCTTTGGCTTCTATTATTGAAGAGTTTGATATGAATATGTTTTAGTTTGATTTTATTCAATAAAATTTGCATTTTATGCTTTGTTTGGCACATGTGTTGGGATGGTTTATTTTCCAATGTTAATTTTCATATTTTATAAGTCATGTTTTGTTGTTGTTGTTTTGTAAGTACTCAAGGTAAGTTTTCTTCACATGGAATTCTTTTTTCTTCTGTTGTTTTGGTAGAAGAATTGGATGCAGTTCTAGACATGATATTTTAGCAGGAGATTTTGCCTGTAACCTGTCAAGTTTGAAATACAGAAGTGCTGAGGTACTAGCTACAGAAAATATAGTATCTAAATCTTTTCAATTTAAGGTTATCAATATATTAAATGTAACATGGAAAATAATGGAAATAGAAAAAAATTGTAAGAAGGAGAGTATTTTAGTAAGAAATCCACCAACCAAAGGGTACACATAGAGAGACCCATGGCTCCAGCTGCATATGTAGAAGAGGATGGCTTTATCTGACAGCAGTGGGAAGAGAGGCCCTGGTCCTCTGAAGGCTCAGTGCCCCATTGTACTGGAATGTCAGGGCAGTGAGGTGGATGTGGCTAGCGTGGGGAAGTGACCTCATAGAATCAGTGAGAAGGGTGAGGGGATAGGGGGTTTCTGGAGGGGAAACTGGGAAAGCAGATAACTTTTGAAATGTAAATAAATAAAATATCCAATACAAAAGAGAAAAAGTGGTGAAAGCAATAGTAGAAGCTATTGTAGTGTCAGTAATGTACAAATAAAGGGAATTTTTGTGGTTGTAGAAAAAGAATGAGCTATCATAGAAATCATATACCCTGAAGTAGAGCTCAAAACTCACTATATTAAACTGGAAATTGTAAATAGAAATAAACTATATTTCATAGAGAAATTGAAATTTACACAGCATGAAATAAAAAGCATTATGCCTTTAATTAGTGTTTCTTCTTCATTAGAACAGTATGGTTTCTTTCTTATACTAGATTATCATTTGTACCACTATCTAGAGGGGTTGTGAAGACTACCAGTCTTAGTAATTCATACAATTCAGTTCAAATAAAGATTTTTGTGAGAACAAATAATATTCTACCAGCAATCCCTAGCCTGAATCCCATATTATTCTCATCAGGTTATAGTTTTGTTTCAGGTAAATGAGGGATGAACATTTCTTCCTGAGAAACTTTTTGTGACTTAGTGTCTGAAGGTGAATAGAAGCTCATTTATTCAAAATACTGTTCTGGATTTCAAATCATAAGTTCAAGGATTTCTATGTAGCACATCACTAACAATTATGAAGCAACTGAGTCATGGCTATAAAACTCAGATTTGGACTTTCTGGCCACAAATTTTCTAATCCTTTTTTTAATATTAAAAGTTTTATTTATAATACATGGAAAAAATTTCCTGTATTAATAGTTATTTTTTTCATTATTTTAAACTCTTCTCCCTCTCATTTTTTTCTTATAAGTGAATCAAAACAGAGCATAGAAAGCATCTTGCTGTGGAAGCAGTAGCATGTCAGTATACCCCACAGTATAACCCGTTGTCCACATATCTTCACATGCAAATATTCCTTGCAAAGAACCATTGATCTGGTTTTAAATCAGACCATACTTCCTTTTTATTTTTTTATTTTATTTTTTAATTATATATATTCTTTATTTACACTTCAAATGATTTCCCATTTCCTGTATTCCCCCTCCCCAAAAGTCCCATAAGCCCTCTTCCCTCCCCCTGTTTCCCAATCCACCCCTTTCCCCCTCCCTGTCCTGGTATTCCCCTACACTGCTGCACTGAGCCCTTCCAGGACCAGGGGCCTCTCCTTCCTTCTTCTTGGGCATCATTTGATATATGAATTTTGTCTTGAGTATTGCAAGCTTCTGCAATAATATCTGCTTATCAGTGAGTATATACCATGTGTGTTCTTTTGTGATTGGGTCACCTCACTCAGGATGACATTCTCCAGTTCCACCCACTTGCCTAAGAATTTCATGAATTCATCATAAGTCCTGCAGTTTACCATGTCTTCTCTGGTCTTTTCTGAAAGTTTGCTTTGTTTACTTGTTTGTTTGTGACAAGGTCTCACTGTGCAGCCCTAGATAACCTGGCACTCACCATCAAGATGAAACTGGCCTGGCACTCAGAGATCTGTCTCTCCCTCCCAGCTGTTGGGATTAAAAATGTGAGCCACCACATCCAGCTTGAAAGTTTGCTTTTCAACAGCCAGGACCTTGGCTTTGCAAATTCAGTTAGCTTTCCATATTTGCTTTTCAAAAGCCTGGACCAAATTTCCCAAGTGGCTTTATAAAGAACATTTCTGGTTACCATAGTTAATACTGAATATTGTTGTGGTGGCAGTGGAAATAGCTACAGAACCTTAGTTGAATGCTTCAGTATACATTGTCATTCTCCTAATTAGAATCTCCTAAATTTGATCTTGGGGATTCCCTTGTGTATGAATATAAACCTCTAAGTGTTTTGGGGAATTCAACAGGAACAGCAAGTCAGAGTAGTACATCAGGTCAAGCACTTATATTCTCTTGATTATATTGATCCTACTTCTCAGATACTAAAAATAAGGAAGCTTTATTTTTATTGGATATTTTATTTATTTACATTTCAAATGTTATCTCCTTTCCCAGTTTCCCCTCCTGAAAGCCCCTATCCCATCCCTACTTCACCTGCTTCTATGAGGGTGTTCAGCCACCCACCAACCCACCCACTTCCATCTCACCACCCTGGCATTTCTCTACACTAGAGCATCAAGCCTTCAGAGAACTAAGGGCCTCTCCTCCCTTTGATGTCAGATAAGGCCATACTTAGACAATAACAAAATAATAGCTATCAAATGAAACTGCTTGTAAATAGGTTCAATATCAATAGTCTTAATTCCCCAATAAAATGGCACTAATTAACATATAAGATTATATGACAAGATCCATCTTTCTGTAGTATCAAAGAAATACACCTCATCTTCAATTATAGATTTGCCCTAGGGTAAAAATATAGGAACAAGTCTTCCAAGCAAATGGATCCAAGTAGCAAGAAGGTGTAGATATTTTAATATAAGAAAAATTAGATGTCAACCCACAACTTTTTTTTTTTGGCTTTTTTTGAGACAGAGATTTTCTCCATAGTCCTGGCTGTCCTGGAACTCACTCTGTAGACCAGACTGGCCTCGAACTCAGAAATCTGCCTGCCTCTGCCTCCCAAGTGCTGGGATTAAAGGAGTACACCACCACCGCCCGGCAACCTACAACTTTTTAGAAGAGATGAAGAAAGATATTACATACACACAAAAGCAAAAATCCACTAAGCTGGTGATTTTAAACAACTATTTACAAAATGGAAGAATATCTGAGTATATAAGACAAACACCAGTACAACTAACATCACATATTAATCACATATCACATATATTGATAGCAACTTCAATATTCTATTCATCAAAAAATATTTCACTCATCCAGACAATACTTACGAGAAATTCTGAACTCAATACTACAACTCAAATGGACCTAGAAGACAACTCTAGAATATTCCATTTAAACACTAAATAATATACTTCCTTCTGAGAAGCTAATGTAATTTACTCCAAAATTAAAAGCATACTCATACACAAAGCAACTCTTAACATGTATAAGAAAATTGAAACAATGTATGATATATGATCAACATGGATTAAAGTTGAATAACAACACAAAAAATAGGATGTGTATAAAATTGTGGAAACTAAACAACTCACTATTGAAAGAAAAATGGGTCAAGATGGAAGCCAAAGAAAAAAAGTAATATAATTATATTCCAATTGAAAATTTCAAAAAAAATCATCAACTCTTAGTTTCAGATTATATAAAATAAAATCACTATGCTCTATCAAACAATCTAATGATCATATCCCTAGTTTGCTGTTCTATCATTTTTTGAGTACATTTTTATTGTCATCTCCAGAAGATGGTGGTAAACTCTGGTACTTCCTGACCTTTGCTTCTTACAATATTTCTACCTAATTTTCCCAAAATTGTCCTTTGACCCTTGGGGATTGGGAGAAAAGTACTGATGTTTTGTGTGTCATGGCTTTAGGAAAAAAGTACTTCAGTGATTGAATATGAAAGTTTTACCTTGTATAGAGATAACATTTAGAGAGCAATTTGATATAACCAGTCACATGAGTTATTCCATTTCTACTCAATGCATCCACAGAATCCTCAGACCAACAATTGCTCAAAGCACATGCAAATTTTTACCTTGTTTGAATATAAAGGTTGTTCAGTGTCAGTTCAGTCTCTAAAATGCAATCTGTTATGTCTGAGTTTTTTGCTACTGGAAATTCTGGTTAAATAAACTCTGTTATTTCTCATTTAACTTGTCTCCATTTATTTTCACATGCATTTATTATTACTAACACTGCATCCTTGAAAAAGAAAGTTTATCCCTACTCCTAATAAATAGTGAACTTGTTTAAAACATATTCAAAACATGTACATGTAAGTAAGATTCAAAGAAAGTGGTCTGATCAGAATATAAAAGTGAATTATTTACCTTCTAAACAAGTAAGTTCAGTCTGGTGCATAATCTAGAGAGAGTAATATTTCAGTGAAGGAACTGGATAGTCTTCACTCACTCACTCCTGGAGTTTTCAGTTATAATAGCACCAATGAATGGCTTTGTAGGGTGTCAATCAATGATAATAGTAGTCATTCTAAACATTTTTATTTCTACGAATATCTCATTTTAAAACTACACTACTGTGTTTGTTTTGAAGCGTGATCATGTTATGTCATCTAACATAACTTTGAACTGGTGATTATGCTATCTGAACATACCAACTGGTAAAATTATAGTGAGCAGTGCTATGTTAACTCAACTCTATAGTATTTCATCCAAAGATGGGCTACAAAACATTCTCTTTGCCTGTATCATGTCATGTGATATTATTTAGAACATAAAATATACTCTTACATTTAATTTGCCTCAAGTGACATTAAGGCAACTGTTTCGCTGACTTTTATACCCTGATAGATATGGATATAGGATCAAAATTCAACAACTTATTACTGCTAGAAAAGATAAATTATATACAAAACATTAAGCATTTTATCCTGTAATTCAATGAAAAAATGGTTAAACATCAAATTGACTTTTACTTAAAGACTTGAAATTTAATTGTCCACAATGGATGTAAAAGATAACATATTTAAATAAATTATTTATTGCTATAAATCTTAATATGTAGCATTTATTGAATAATATAGGTTTTTAGTGACAATAGTATTTTCTATTGGTTTTGGCTATCTGATTAATTAAGGAAGTTAAAAATCCTGAGAATGGTCTTTCACCTATGCCTATTTATTTGAAATATTCTCACACAGAAGGCAGCTAATGAGACATAAGAGTTTTTTAAATCATGTCCATGGCTGCTGAGATTGTTCAGCTGGTAAAGGTGCATTTTCATGCTTGATTACCTGAGTTCCAAATCCAGAATGTTGACAAAACAATGGTTCATGAAAGTTGTTCTTTGACCTCCACACAAGTGCCATGTAATGCACAAACCTGTGAACAAATATCCACACAAATTTATGACAATATTATCATTTGTTTCATTATTATCATTATTATATTTAAAAAGTATTGAGCATGATAAAAAGCAACTACTATCTTGTTGTTCTTGCTTGCTATTTATTACCATGGATTAATTTTAGGGCATATAAATTGTATTTTGTTCTTAGGGAGTTGAGTGTACCAACATCTTTCTGCCAGACATATTAGTTAAAATTTAAGTTTTCAATGTCATAATGAATTGAACAATTACTCTTCCTGTGATTAAATATAGACTCACATTGTCAGAATTGCTAAGCATTTCCCTGGTATCAATTTGTAATTTTAAAAATCATTATTTGAAAAGACATACTTATAGTGGTATTCCTGTGGAAAGAGAAAGCTATATTCACCCTTGCCAGTTTGGGAAATGGTTCAAGTTAAATAAAATTTGTAATCAATTCCATCAAAACGAGAAAATAAAGTTGTTTTTCTAAAAATGTACCTGGCTTTTGCTGATTGGGAAAGATGCCTCAGAAAAGAAAAATATATTGTTTCCCCAAATAAGGACATGTAGTCTTCATTAATTTTCAGAATAAATGCTTAACTGTTAATAACATGGATTTCTACTTACCATGAACCCTCTATGTTATAAAAAATGCTTATCTGTCTACAAATGTCAAATACCAAATGTTCATTAACATTAATTTTTAATTTCATATTCATAGCAATATTTACTAAGCCATATATTGACATTTCAAAAATGATTTGTGAAAGTAGTCAAAACATTTATATACATTTTCCCATACCTTACCTAATGCACACATGCTTCCAGGATAGGATGCCTAGACCTAACCTTTGGATGATTGCTAGTTGTTCTTTGATATTAAGGTAAATAATTCATTAAAATAAAATAAATAGCTCTTCCATAATTACCATATTATACAGAACTCAAAACATGAAATCTGAGAAATATGGATCTAGCAAGGATACTTGAACAATGAAAGCACAAGTTGATATGTCAACATGGAGAAGGGAAGTCTCTCACAGGTCACTACACATAGAGGAATGGTTATAACCAGTTAACATATGCTGAGAGTAGAATTAGTCTTTTCTAGGTATTAGTTATAAATTTGATTTTTAACTAGCGAGTGGTCAGTTCTAATAACCTATACATACATACATAAACACAAAACATAATCATGTAATATTTAGATTTTATATATATGTAATAATGATTATAGAAAAAAGAAAGCATGAATTTGAAGAGGATTAGGGACACATGGATGAAGTTGGAGAGAATAAATGCTGTAACTATATTTTAACTGAATAGAATTATTTTAAAATTTAAGGTATAAGACAAAATTAGAAAGTTCATATTGTTACATGAAATTTATAAAAAAAATTAGAGGAGTAAATAAAATTAGGTAGATTTTTGATATGTTAAAAATGTAACTGACTTTTTTTGTCATTTTTTTAAACCCGGACTATGCAAATTACCCTTATAAAATTTTCCATAGTTATAGTAGATATATTACGTATTTTTATATAGTCTGTCATATATATATATATATATATATATATATATACATATACACATACATAGTACATAGAGGAAAGATAGTAATTAAAAAAGTAAGGCTACATTGACATGAATATATTTTATCATGAATATATTTTGTCATATCATAGTTTAACAAAAAGAAAACATCATTAAGGCTAAAATAGAAAAATGAATAAAGGAACAGTAATTTTGATAATATTTTCTGCTTTTTAACATAAATAGGCTATTAAAGCATTAAAGCAAAATAAAATAAAAATAACAGATTTATAGAATATGAGAGAATAACAATAAAAAAGCTATACAAAATATTATACTCTCCCTGTTACTGGAGGTAACCACTTTAATTTAGACATAATGTGTAAAATACCTACCCACCCACTGAGAGGGAATAATTTCCAAACTTCAAAGCTATCAGAAAGTACACTTAAAATATTTTTACACCTAATGTGCTGTTTTAAATCCTTTGTCATCCATAATTAAATTTATGATAAAGACTCACAATTTATTATAGCAGAAAAATTTGCTTTTATGCCTGAATGATCCCTTCTAATAATTATGCAGAAGAACAAATTTGTCCTAATCATTATTTTATCTTTACCTTGAATATTCATGTTTGTAATTTGGGCACCTAGTATAAACTTAGAGTGCACCCTGTTCCTTATAGCATATAAGGAGAGCTGTACTTGCAAGTGGAATGTGTATGCTCATATTATGAGGCTATAGCACTACAGGGCTTTTGTTGTTAGCTTGTTAATGTTGACATATATCATTCTATGTAGTGGTGACCTTTATAAAAGCATTTTCATTCCATCATAACATGTGCATTTCCAGATTAACCCCTAGTATGTCTTTTTTAACCTCATCTCACTGATTATTTATGTAAACTTGGTCTTATTTTAATGTAATGAATAAATATAAATATAAAAAATATAAAAATATAAAAATTAATATAAATCTAAATATAAACAAGGCTGCTATAAACATAGTGGAGCATGTGTCTTTATTGTATGCAGGGGAATCCTCTGGGTATATGATAGCCAGAAATTGGAAGGAGCCCAAATATCCCTCAAAGGAGGAATGGATACAGAAAATGTGGAATATTTATACGATGGAATACTACTCAGCAATTAAAAATAATGAATTCATGCAATTTGTAGCTAAATGGTTAGATCTGGAAAATATCATCCTAAGTGAGTTAACCCAATCACAAAAGAATACACATGAAATGCAATCACTGATAAGTGGATATTAATGAGCCCAGAAGCCCTAAATACTCAAGGCACAATTAGCAAGTCAAATGATTCCCAAGAAGAAAGGAGAGGACCCTGAGCCTGAAAAGTTTGGATCCAGTTTTCTAGACCCAGAACAGAGAAATCGTGTGTGTGTGGGGGGGGGGGATTATTGGGGAATAGTTGGGGGGAAGAGGAATTATGGGATGTATGGGGGGGAACTGGGAAAGGGAAAAGCCTTTGGAATGTAAACATAGAATATAGAAAATAAAAATTAAAGAAATAAAATATATAAATAAACAACATAAACATAAACATAAACATAAACATAAACATAAACATAAACATAAACATGACCATGACCATAAACATAAACATAAACAAAAACAAAAATAAATATAAATATAAATAATATGAATATAAATATAAAATATATATATATATGCCATATTGTGACTCTATAAAATATAGGAGCAATAAATAAGAGAGAAATCATATTTTCCCTCTGATCTTGAGCTATTTTCTTCATATCGCCAATAGCACCAATTTTCATGCAAGGAGAGTAATTTCATTCCTTTTTTAAAATTTTTTTACAAGTTTTTTTTTTATTTTCTATATTCTTTGTCTACATTACAAATGCCTTCCCCTTTCCCAGTTCTCCCCCACCCTGCACATAAGTCCCATAAGCCCTCTTTCCTCTGCCCAATCCCCAATCACCCACCCCCCTCCAATTTCTTTGTCCTGGTACTCCCCTAAAATGCTGGATCAAGCTGTTCCAGGGCCAGGACCCTCTCCTTCCTTCTTGGGAATCATTTGATATGTTAATTGTATCTTGAGTATTCAGAGCTTCTGGGCTAATTAATATCAACTTATCAGTGACTGCATTTCATGTGTATTCTTTTGTGATTGGGTTACTTCACTTAGGATGATATTTTCCATTTCCAACCATTTGCCCAAAAATTCATGAATTCATTGTTTTTAAATGCTGAGTAGTATTCCATTGTGTAAATATATCACATTTTCTGTATCCATTCTTCCATTGATGGACATCTGGGTTCTTTCAAGCTTCTGGATATAAATAAGGCTGCTATGAACATGGTGGAGCATGTGTCCTTATTGCATGCCGGGTAAACCTCTGGGTATATACCCATGAGTGGTATAACAGGGTCCTTTTGAAGTGTCATGTCTAGTTTGCTGAGGAACTGCCAGACTGATTTCCAGAGTGGTTACAATCCCACCAGCAGTGGAAGAGTGTTCCTCTTTCTCTACATCCTTGCCAACACCTAGAAGAAAGAATCTCAGATGCCAAAGATACCATAGAAAGCATTGACTCTACAGTCATTCCTTTTTTTAAGGCTAAAACCCCATTAAATACATTAATCACAATTGGCTGTTGTAAATAATGGTACAACAGATGTGGATGTACTGATTTTTCAAACACCCTTGTCAACTTTACTGATGATTCAGCTGAAGCTAAGAAACAGAATTTACAGTTGAACATTGAAGTATATTAAAATAATTTTGATACATATTTATTCTTTTGTAAATTAGAAAACATGACTATCCTTTTATACTATTTACAAGTAGATGCTTGAAATTCTATGGTTACAAAATGAATGTTTAATATATGAGACTATGTAGTAAGAACTGTATGAATGTTAACCATTTTAATTCTCAGAATGCTATAACTCCCTACCACATTATATGAGAACATTACTTTGTTTATGAATGATCATCCTCTTGAAAATCAGAACAAAGTTATTTTAGACTAGCTAATGTCCAAGCCTCTAAGTTATATGTTCCCTAAATCTATAGCCTGGGGAAAGCCTTTGTTCTGTGAAAATTAAAAGTTTTTCTCTGTTTCACTAACTGTAAAATCTGATGGCAAATAATGTCAGATTAAGCTGATCATATTTCTGTTTGTACTTAGACATGGTGGTCATTATATTCACCAAACTGAAAAGAAATGTTAAGACCAATGGTTAAGATACTTGTTTCTATAAGAAGTCATTTTCAAAGGTATAGTTTATTTCATAGATTGCTATCAATTTTAAGTGACATCTAAATATAAGCATAACATTTTTGGGATATATATATTATATATTATATATATATGTGTGTGTATATATGTATATATATATACATATATATATTGTATATATATATATATATGGATACACACACACATATATATACACACAAAATCTGTTTTTTTAAAATATGGCATAACAATAAATATAGATAAGCAAATAGTATATGCATTGTAGAACATAAAGTTGTTGGTGTATGCTCAAAGGAATGATATAGCTAGGTCATATAGGACTTCTACGTGGGTTTTTATTATTATTTTTTGAACATACACACTGACTTGCATAGTAACTTCCATAGTTTTCAACTACAAATGGGAATGATTGTTCTATCTCCACAAGTATAACAGACACCAAACCGAGACACTATTGTAGATGCCAAGAAGTGCTTGATGACAGGAGCCTATTATAGCTGCTTCCTGAGAATCTCTGCCAGAGTCTGACAAATGCAGAGATGGATGCTCTCAGCTAACCATTGAACTGAGCACAGGATCCCAAATGAGGAGTTAGTAGAAGGAATGAAGGAGCTGAAGGGGTTTGCAATCCCATGGGGAAAAACAACAATATCAGCCAACCAGAGACCCCAGAGCTCGCAGGGACTAAACAACCAACAAAAGAGTACACATAGAGGGACCCATGGCTCCAACTGCATATGTAGCAGAGGATGGTCTTGTCAGAAATCAGTGGGAAGAGAGGCCCTTTGTCCTGTGTAGCCTCGATGCAGCAGTGTAGGGGAATGCCAGGACAAAAAGGTGGGAGTGGGTGTGTGGGTGGGGGAGCACTGTAATATAAGAAGTGCGAGGGTAGATGGGATAGAGGAGTTCCAGAGGGGAAACCAAGGGAAAGGGGATAACATTTGGAATGTAAATACATAAAATATCCAATAAAAATAACAACAACAACAACAAAAATCTCATGTCCCTTGTTATTCATTTTGTTCTGACCTTAGTGACTCTGAATGGTATAAGACAGAATCTCAGTGTGATTTTGACTTTTATTTCCCCAATGGGCAATAATACTGAATGTGCAAATATATTTTATAGCCATTTTATGTTTTGACAGCTCTCTATTTAAACCTATATGTTAATTGAGTTGTGTGTTTGCTTGCTTAGTGTTCAGTTTTTCATACTTTACATATTCAAAGTATGAACCTTTAATCATATATGTAATGTACAGATTTTTTTCTCCTCCAGTAAGCCTCTCCTTCACTCAAGGGATGGTACACTTTTTCTTTAACAGGTGATTTCTGTTTCATGCAGCTGCAATGTTCAATTTTTGCTCTTATATTATGAATTAACAGACTTCTAATCAAAAAATTATTTACTGGATCCATAAGGTAAATGACAGTCCCTACATTTTACCCTATAATGAACTCTAAATATTTGGTCTCATGTTGAGGTCTTTGATCCATTTGGTGTTGAGTTTTGTATACAGTGAAAAATAAGGTTAATCTTTCTTCTACATGTAACCATCCAGTTTTCCAGCACTAGTGACTGACTGAAGTTTTTTCTCTTCAATTCTATCTTAATTTGTACTATTTTTATTCAATGGGCATAGGGAAAATATATTATTATTATTAATATTATTATTATTATTATTATTATTATTATTATTATTATAAATGAACTCATCATTAACAGTTCCCTCAGCACTTATCTTTAGACCTATATGTATGGCTTCTTTCAATTGTCATCAGAGATCTTTTTGTAGTAAATGGTGATTAATACAGACACTTAAAAGTGGTTAAAATGTAAAGAATATCAGATTTTTTTCTTAATGGAGGATCTATATCATACCCACTTCTGCTAAGAATCAGGGATCATGATGGAAGAGGAGAAAATATTGTAAGAGCTAATATCAGTAAACTTTAGTGAAGCAGTATGTGCTGGACATAAGGCCCCTGAATCATGAACTATCAATACTGTGATTATATGATATGACTTGCACGATGTCAAGCTAGACAAAATCCTAGCATGGATTAGGCATTATAAATTATTACCATTAGTAGATGATCTAGAGATATTGATGACTGCTAAGAAATCAGAAACTACTGCCCCTTAGATGCTATTCAAGCTTTTCTGCATGGCTGTATATTTAAGTGCTACAGGATTCAACAAGTGGACTTCATGTGTTTAAAAATAAAAGATCACATGAAATTCAGAGGAAAAGGTGTTGAATGGATAGGGTACAAATTTAATAATAAGAAATTTATTTTTTTATTTTTTGAAACATGATTTTTTGAATAAAAATTTCAAACTTACTAACTATATATGTATACACACACACACACACACACACACACACACATATATATATATATATATATATATATATATACATATCATTGTAAGAGGAGAAAATAAGTTGAAAAGATGCATTTATATACATGAATAACTACTTCAACAACTGCCCTCACTAGGAATGCTAAATGGTAAGAAATGTAATTTGTCAAAATTCAAAAAAAAATCAAAGTAATTTTAGACAGAATATTCAACAAAACAGAATCATTTTTAGAAAATATAATATACAATGTTAAACAATTTAAATGACAAAATAACACACTGTTGTTTTAACATTACTGCTACAGAATATTTCCTTTATTCTAATATCTACAATTCTAAATCATCGTCTTACTTTAGATTATGGCTGATTTTCCAATGTTCCAAAGCATATGAAACATGGACCATTCTGAATGGACTCAAAATCTCTTTATTTTAGTTTCAGGTTAAAGTACAGTAAACATTAATTATTTTTTTCTCTGCTATTATTTTCAACCAATTACTTTCTAGTGCTGTTGAAGCAATTAGTTCCCATCTTCTTTCAATGATAGTTATATTGTAGCTCTCATTGAGATGCTCTTTCAAAGCTGCATTGAACACAAACCTTTGTTTAGTGTCTTCATTTAAAATGAATATTAGTGCTATAAAATTACTCATTTTACCATTGTTCTTCCAGTATTATCATATAAATGAAAGAGGCTGTAAATGAGAAATAGAAACCTAACTTGGGGATGAACATTTAGAATACATCCTACATTTATAAAATTGCTATGTTAAAAGGGATTTTTAAATAATTTTTTGGTTTGATTTTTTATTGAAATAAAGTGGTAGTCTAATTAGGACAATTACTTTTATCCTAGGATATTCTACTAGGACAGGGTTAGGTATAAGTCTCCACTAAATTTCAGTTGAACATACTCATTCTCATGTATGCTTTTTCTTAATGAAATTTAGTACAGCTAAACTAAAAAACTGATTTAGATATTCCAAATTCAAATACAATAAAGTGGGTTTTTGTAGAATTATATCCCAATGTATCAATTTAAACTCTACCACTGACAGTATTTAGGGTTTGTTGAAATGTTGGACCAATTTTAAAATATGTTAATGATTTTTAAAATAATTAGAAAATAAATAATATAATTAATTACACATTAAATAAGATCCTTTGGAAGTATCCTGTCCAGTTTTCTGAGGAACGGCCAGACTGATTTCCAGATTGTTTGTACCAGCTTGAAGTCCCACCAGCAGTGTAAGAGTGTTCCTTTTTCTCCACATCCTCGCCAACACCTGCTATTTCCTGAGTTTTTAATCTTAGCCATTCTGACTGGTGTGAGGTAAAATCTCAGAGTTGTTTTGATTTGCATTTCTCTAATGACTAATGATGTTGAACATTTTTTAAGGTGTTTCTCAGCCATCCAAATTTCTTCAGGTGAAAAGTCTTTGTTTAGCTCTGTACCCCATTTATTGATAGGGTTATTTGGTTTTTTGGGGTCTAGCTTCTGAAGAGTTCTGGGTCCTTCTGCAGGACCCAGCCATACCACTCCTGGGCATATACCCAGAAGATTCCCCAGCATGCAATAAAGATACATGCTCCACTATGTTCTTAGCAGCCTTATTTATAATAGCCAGAAGCTGGAAAGAACCCAGATGTCCCTCCGCGGAAGAATGGATACAAAAAAATGTGGTATATATACACAATGAATTACTATTCAGCCATTAGAAACAATGAATTCATGAAATTCTTAGAGAAATGGATGGAGCTGGAGAACATCATACTAAGTGAGGTAACCCAGTCTCAAAAGAATATCCATGGTATGCACTCACTGATAAGTGGATATTAGCCTAGAATCTTGGAACACCAAAGACACAATCCACATACCAAAAGATGTCTGACAATAAGGAAGGAGTGGACACTGGTGCTGGAAAGGATCAAAGCCTCAGTGTAGGGGAATACCAGAACAGGGAAGTGGGAAGGGGTGGATGGGGGAACACGGGGAGGGAAAAGGGCATGTGGGACCTTTGGGGGTTGGGGAACTAGGAAACGGGAAATGAAATGTAAATATAGAATATATGCAATAAAAAATGTTTATGAATTAAAAAAGATCCTTTTGTTGAAATATAGAAACTGTACAGGTGGTTGTTAAACTGCAAAACTTTTCTGAAGACCTGAGAGTTGATTAATTCCAAATTAAAACAATAACCAAGTGATAATAATGCCTAGATATAACTATCCTTTGTTCACTTGCAAAAACATAAACTGTAAGTTTAGGTAAGTAGGATCTTCTCCTTGAGTCACCTCTCAATTTATCTCTATAGAATATACTTCCATTCCATTTTCTGGTGCCCATTTAATACTTGAACCATACATTTTGTATTTTTCCTTTCTCAGCCTTCTCCTTTTCATTCAAATGCCCTTCATAAGGGTGAACTTTAGTAACCACACAGCAGAATTTATGTCAGGCTGTTTTGAGGCTTCCTTCATCAAAGCAATTAATCTAAGTCTCTTCTCCTTATCCTCATGCCTGAGGCAATCCTCATTGCTCTTCAGGCAATGGCAGAAAGCAGCTATATTTACCAAAATATCACAAAATCAGTCTCAAGGCCACATATTAAAATTCTTCTCAACTGATACCTCTTGGGCTAGGTCTTTACAATTCAAAAAACAGTTAGCACTAATGTCTTCAATATTCTTTATAGGATGGTCCATTAAGCCCCACTTAAAGTATTTCCAAATCTAAAGTCCCAAAATACACATTCCTTCAAACAAAATCATGATTCGGCTTATCACAGCAAAACCCCAATCTCTGGTATCAACTTCTGTTTTAGATTTTCATTGTTGTGAAGAGATACCATGGCCAAGGCAACTATCAAAAAGCACAAGAATTAGAGGTGGCTTCTAAGTTCAGAGGTTCCATCTATTATTGTCATGACTAGAAGCACGGCAGAATTTAGTCAGGCATGGGTTTACATCCTTTTTTCTGAAAGTGAATAGAAGACTGTCTATTCCAGGCAGCTAGTAAAAGCATCCCAATGCCCACCTCCAAAATGACACATTTCCTCCAACAAGGCCACAACTATTTCAACAAGACTACAACACAGCACACCAGTACCACTCTGGGCCAAGGAAATTTATACCACCACAATGACATTTTCTTTTAATTTTTTATTGAATATATTCTTCATTTATATTTCAAATGTTATACCCTTTCCTGTTTCTTACCTCCCAGAAAACTCCAAACCTATACTCCTACCCCCAGCCTCCCAGAAGATGCCCCAACACACTCCCACATACCACCCCTCGATTTCCCCAAGCTGGGGTATATATCGAGCCTTCATAGGGCCAAGGGCCTCTCCTTCTACTGATGCCCAACAAGGCATTCCTCTACCACACTTTTGGTTAGAACCATGTGTACCTCTTTGTTGATGGCTTAGTCCTTGGGAGCCCTGGGGCTTCTGGTTGGCTGACATAATCCTTCTTCTGATAGGGCTGCAATCCCCTTCAGCTCCTCCAATCCTCCCTCCAACTCCTCCATTGGGGACCCCACACTCAGTCCAATGGTTGGCTGCTAGCATCTGCCTCTGTATCTGTAAGGCTCTGGCAGGGCCCCTCCAGAGAGAACCATAATAGGCTCCTTTCGGCACACACTTCTTGTCATTCATAAGAGTGTCAGGGTTCGGTGACTGTTTATAGGATGAATCTCCAGGTAGAACAGTCTCTGGGTGGCTTTTCCTTCAGTTTCTGCTCTGTACTTTGTCTCCATAATTGCTCCTGTGAGTATTTTGTTCCCTTTCTCAGAGGAACCAAAACATCCACACTTTGTTCTTTCTTCTTCTTGAGCTGCATGTGGTCTGTGAATTGTAACTTGTTTATTTTGAGCTTTTGGGCTTATATCCACTTATCAATGTGTGCATACTATGTATGTTCTTCTGTGATTGGGTTAGCTCACTCTGGATAATACTCTCTAGTTCCATCCATTTGCCTAAGAATTTCATGAATTCATTGTTTTTAATAGCTGAGTAGTACTCTATTGTGTAAATGTAACACATTTTCTATATCCATTCCTCTGTATAGGGACATCTGGGTTCTTTCCAGCTTCTGGCTATTATAAAAAAAGGCTGCTATGAACTTAGTGGAGCATGTGTCCTTGTTATATGTTGGAGCATCTTCTGGGTATATGCCCAGGAGTCGTATAGCTGGATCCTCAGGTAGGAAAAAAATCAAAATCTGGGCTGAAATCACCCAAATAGAAACAAGAAGAACTATACAAAGAATCAACAAAACCAGGAGCTGGTTCATTGAGAAAATCAACAAGATAGATAAACCCTTAGCCAGACTAACTAGAGGGCACAGAGGCACTACCGAAATTAATAAAATCAGAAATGAAAAGGGAGACATAACAGAAACTGGAAATTCAAAAAATCATCAGATCCTACTACAAGAGCTTAGACTCAACAAAATTGGAAAATCTGGACAAAGTGGACTATTTTCTAGACACATACCATGTTCCATTGCTAACAGAGGATCAGATAAACCATCTAAATAATCCCACAAGTCCTGAGGAAATAGAAGCAGTCACTAATAGTCTACAACAAAACAAGCCAAGACCAGATGAGTTTAGTGGAGAATTCTATCAGATTTTCAAAGAAGACCTAATACTGATACTTTTCAAACTATTCCACAAAATAGAAACACAATGACATTTTAAGAATATATTGAAAATTGTCTCAGTTTAATGTAAATTTAAAAATTTTAACAGAATTTGTTTCAGTGTTTTACACATGATACTGTAATCAAATTGCCTGTCAATATATTACCCTAAAATAATAACAAATTATAAAAACATCATTTTTGATTTTTGTCTCAATCATCTGTGTGTTTCTAGAAAGAAAGAATGATATTGTAGTTATTTTATATTTCTATTGATGATTTCATTTTTAACCTATTTATATACTTACGAAAATTATTCAAAGCAGTTGAAAATTATATTGAAGTTAAAAGAATAGTTTTTAGAAACTTTTAATATTGGCAATGGTTTATATGAGCAAACCAAAATTTACTCTAATTTTTACATAGACAAAAAATGCTTAATTATTAATAAAACCTGTAAGAGCATCAATAAATTAGTTATCAATATAATAAATAAATTAAAAACTGATGAGTTTATAGTTACATACTTTTACCTTTTAGAAATTTATATTTATATGTCAATGGATATTTTATGAGTATCAGTATTATATTTGAACTATGAAACAATTCCCACTGTTAAGAATTTATTAAGCCTCTGTTATAAATTAAAGAAAAGTAAGATTAAATACACATATTTCTTAAAATATTATAGGTAGGTGAAATGAAACAAAATGTAATATTTTGAATTTTTTAATACTCACATAAGAAGGAAAAAGTTAGATAACAAAAGTATGTATCTATCATCAGTATTTACAATATAATGATAAACAGAGCTATAAAATAGGGTATTGAAGCCATATGTGGCATTTGCTGATGTACAATGTCCTTTGGAGGGAAGAATTCTACAATGGACTTTGGAAATTTATTAGGAAGATTTTAACATAAGAAGAGCAATAGAATTAAACATTTTTTCTATTATTTGGATAAAAATAAAGAACTCACAATAAGAACAATTGAAGAGGCTACAAAGCCAGTCATTTAAAGTCCTGTAATCCATGGAATAGAACCAGTGCTCTGTGAAGAGTCTTCACAGGAATTGAACAAGGAAAAGATAGTGCAGAAAGGAAACATTAGAGAGAATGCCATGAGGTAGGAATCCAATTGTGGACATGAGTCATATTTTTAACATGTTATATGTTAGTAAACAGGAGCATTCGGAAGATGTAAAAACTTTACTAAACTGCCACATCTTTTCAAGTATTCTGGATTACCAACTTAAATGTAAGCAAATAAAAATCAATATTAAAATCTATACAAATTAAAAAACAATATCATTCCCACAGAAACCTTGTCATTTTAGAACTATGTTTTTAATATGAAGTCAAACTACAGCCTATTGACCTTTCCCAAATGAGGAAAGCTTAAGAAAATAATGTAACATATTAAAAATGAACAAGAATCATAATTATGTAATCATAGAGAGAATAAATAGCTTACAAACTGTAAGAAACTGAACCAGCAAGATGCCTGAGAGGCTGATGGTACTTTTGTCAAACCTGATGACCTCAGTTTATTCCAAGAATCCACATAATAGAATGGAAGAATCAAATCATTCTGTGCACAGGAATTGCCAAGAGAGAGCTAGTCTCCCAGGAGCTCTCTTACTCCCAGGTTCAAACGTATGCTTTCCATGTTCTTTCCAATAACTCTTCAGAGCAGGACCTCCTAGTAGCACACAGGATGCAGGAAAAGTGGAGCAGCTGGGACAGGATCCTTCAAGTCACCATATGCACCCGGGAACTGGTAAGACCAGAAGAGAGCTAATCTCTGTGGAGTACTGACACAGCCTTACAGGCCCATAGGAGGAACAAGCTCCAGCCAGAAACAGCAAGACCAATTAATACCAGAGATAACCAGATGGGAAAAGGCAAGCACAAAAACTTACCAACAGAAACCAAGAATACTTGGCATCAAATAATCAAACTCAGGGCCAAAATCAACCAAGTAGAAACAAAAAGAACTATACAAAGAATCAACCAAACTAGGAGCTGGTTCTTTGAAAAAAATCAAGATAGATATACCCTTCGTCAAACTAACCACAGGGTACATAGACTGTATCTAAGTCAACAAAAGCAGAAATGAAAAGGGAGACATAACCAGAGAATCTGAGGAAATCCAAAAAAAATAAGATCATACTACAAAAGCCTATAATCAACAGCACGGGCAAATCTGAATGAAATGGATAATTTTCTAGACAGATACCAAATACCAAAGTTAAATCAGGTTGACATAAACGATCTAAACAGTACCATAACCCCTAATGAAATAGAAACATTTATTAATAGTTCCCCAACCAAAAAAAAAAAAAAAAAAAAACCAGGACTAGATGGATTTAATGCAAAGTTGTATCAGAACTTCAAAGAAAACCTAATATCAATGCTCTTCAGACTATTGTACAAAATAGAAACAGAAGAAACACAATCCAATTTGTTCTATGAAGCTACAATTAGTCTGATACCTAAACCACATGAAGACTCAACAAAGAAGAATTCATACCAATTTCCCTTATGAATATCAATGCAAAAATACTCAACAAAATTCTTGCAATCCAAATCCAAGAAAGGATAAAATAATCATCCATTATTATCAACTAGGCTTCATCCTAGGGATGCAGGGATGATTTAGTATTCAGAAATTCATTAATGAAGGGGCAATCCAAAATGTTGGCTCCTGGACTCCAGAGATCTAACAGACAGCACCAGCTATGCAGACATAGCCCAAGGCGAGCATCCCTGGGTCTAAGCCTGTGAGGATTTTGTCTGCACCCAGGGTTGTGTGTGTGGGAGGGGTGTCTTTTGCCCTGCAGACTGATCAGCACTTGGAAAAAGGTCCCAGCAGCACCCTGCATCTTCTCTCCCTGAAGGAGCAGACAGGCAGTTCCAGGTTCACAGAGAAAACCCGAGTATAGCATTGCTTGGGGCAAGACATACCAGGGCTCCAAGGGCACCCAAGAGGAGGGCAGAAAATCAGCAATCTGCACCAGGGGAAACCCAGCCACCCAGAGGTACAGAAATAGCCTTACAGGCTCACAGGAGGTTCAAACACCAGCCAGTGACAACAAGACCAGCTAACACCAGAGATAACCAGATGACAAAATGCAAACATAGGAATGTGACTAACAGAAATCAAGGCACTATGGCAGCATCTGAACCCAATTCTCCAACAAGAGCAAGTCCTGGATACCCGAACACTCAAGAAAAACTAGCCTTGGATTTAAAATCACTGGTCATGATGCTGTTAGAGGAACACAAAAAGGACATAAATAAATCTCTTAAACAAATACAGGGGAACATGAATAGGTTAGAAGCACTTATAATGGAAACACAAAAATCACTTAAAGAAATCCAGGATAATATGAGTCAACAGACAGAAGCCAATACAGAGGAATCACAAAAATCACTTAAAGAAATGCAGGAGAAATTGAGTCAACAGGCAGAAGTCATGAAAGAGGAAACACAAAAATCTCTTAAAGAATTACAGGAAAACACAAACAAGTGAAGGAACAGAGCAAAACAATCCAGGATCTAAAAACAGAAGTAGAAACAGCTAATAAAACACAAAGGGAGACACATTTGGAAATAGAAAACCTTGGGAAGTAATCAGGGGCCACAAATGCGAATAACAACAACAGAATACAAGAGATAGAAGAAAGAATCTCAGATGCTGAAGATAACATAGAAACCATTGACTCAACAGTAAAAGAAAATGCAAAATGCAAAAAGTTTGTAACCCAAAACATCCAGGAAATCCAGGACACAATGAGAAGACCAAACCTAAGGATTATAGGAATAGATGAGAGTGAAGATTTACAACTTAAAGGGCCAGCAAATATCTTCAACAAAATTATGGAAGAAAACTTCCCCAACCTAAAGAGAGAGATGCCCATGAATATACAAGAAGCCTACAGAACTCCAAACGGACTGGACCAGAACAGAAATACCTCCTGTCACATAATAATCAAAACCCCAAATGTACTAAACAAAGAAAGAATATTAAAGGTAGTAAGAGAAAAAGGCCAAGTAACATATAAAGAAAGACCTATCAGAATTCACCAGACTTCTCACCAGAGACCATGAAAGCTAGAAAATCCTGGGCAGATCTCATGCAGACTCTAAGAGAACACAAATGTTAGCCAAGACTACTATACCCAGCAAAACTCTCAATCACCATAGATGGAGAGAACAAGATATTCCATGACATAACCAAATGTACGCAATGTCTTTCCACAAACCCACTACTAAAAAGCATAAGAGGAGGAAAACGCCAATTCAAGGAGGGAAACTACACCCTGGGAAAAGCAAGATAGAAACCTCCTTTCATCAAACCCAATAAAAGATAACCACTCAAATATAAAAATAACATAAAAAATGACAGGAAGTAATAATCACTATTCCTTAATATCTCTTAACATCAATGGACTCAAGTTCCCCCCAAAAAGTCGTAGACTAATGGACTGGATACATAAACAGGACCCTATATTTTGATGCATACTGGAAACACACCTCAGTGTCAAAAGCAAACACTACCTTAGAGTAAAAGGCTGAAAGACAATTTTACAAGCAAATGGTCTCAGGAAATGATCTGGAGTAGCCATTCTAATATCAGATAAAATTGACTTTCAACCTAAAGTCATCAAAAGAAACATGGAAGGAAACTTCTTGCTGGTCAAAGGAAAAATCCACAAAGAACTCACAATTCTGAACATCTATGCTCCAAATGCAAGGGCACCCTCATTAGTAAAAGAAAATTTACTGAAGCTCAAAGCACACATTACACCTAACGCAGTAATTGTGGGTTACTTCAACACTCCACTCTCCTCAATAGACCGATCAGGAAAGCAGAAAATAAACAGGGACACAGTGAAACTAATTAAAGATTTGGACCAATTGGAATATATATATATATATATATATATATATATATATATATATATATAACATTTCATCCTAAAGCAAAAGAAAGTCCCTTTTTCTCTGCACCTCATGGTACTGTCTCCAAAATCAACCATAAAATTGGTCACAAGACAGACCTCAACAAATGTAAGAATATTGAACTAATCCCATGCCTGCTATCAGATCACTATGGAGTAAGAGTGGTCTTTAATTGCAACAAAAACAACAGAAAGCCCACATACATATGGAGACTGAAGAATACTCTACTCAATGATACCTTGGCCAAAGAAGAAATAAAGAAAGAAATCAAAGACTTTTTAAAATTTAATAAAAATGAAGGCACAACATACCCTAATCTATGGAACACAATGAAAGCAGTGCTAAGAGGAAAATTCATAGCCCTGTGTACCTCCAAAAAGAAACTGTAGAGAGCATACACTACCAGCTTAATGGCACACCTGAAAGCTCTGGAACAAAAAGAAACTAATTCACCCAGGAGGAGTAGAAGACAGGAAATCATCAAACTCAGGGCTGAAATCAATCAAGTGGAAACAAAGGAACCATACAAAGAATCAACAAAACCAGGAGCTGGTTCTTTGAGAAAATCAACAAGATAGATAAACCCTTAGACTAACAAAAGGGCACAGAGACAGTATCCAAATTAACAAAATTAGAAATGAAAAGGGAGATATAACAACAGGAACTGAGGAAATTAAAAAACTCATCAGATCCTACTACAAAAGCTTATATACTCAAAACAACTGGAGAATTTGGAGGAAATGGACAATATCCTAGACAGACACGAAATACCAAAATTAAATCAGGATGAAATAGATCATCTAAACAGTCCCATAACCCCTAAAGAAATAGAAGTAGTCATAGAAAGTCTTCCAACCAAAACAAACAAACAAACAAACAAACAAACAAAAAAACAAACAAACACCTCAGGACCAGATAGATTTATTGCAGAATTCTATCAGACCTTCAAAGAAGATGTAACACCAATATTCTTCAAACTATTTCACAAAATAGAAACAGAAGGAACACTACAAAACTCATTCTATGTAGCCACAATTACTCTGATACCAAAACCACACAATGATCCAACAAAGAAAGAGAATTTTCAGACCAATTTGCCTTATGAACATCTATGCAAAAATACTCAATAAAATACTTACCAACAGAATCCAAGAACATATCAGAACGATATATCAAGTAGGCTTCATCTCAATGATGCAGAGATGGTTCAATATATGGAAATCCATCAATGTAATCTACTTCATAAACAAACTCAAAGAAAAAAACCACATGATAATTTCATTAGATGCTGAAAAATCATCTGACAAAATTCACCATCCTTGAATGGTAAAAGTTTTGGAAAGAATAGGAATTCAAGGCCCATACCTAAACATAGTAAAAGTAATATACAGCAAACTAGTAGCCATCATCAAACTAAATGGAGAGAAACTTGAAGCAATCCCACTAAAATAAGGGACTACACAAGGTTGCCCTGTCTCGTCATACCTTTTCAATATAGTACTTGAGGTACTAGCTAGAGCAAGTAGACAATATAAAAAGGCCAAAGGGATACACATTGGAAAGGAAGAAGCCAAACTATCATTATTTGGAGATGATATGATAGTATACTTAAGTGACCCAAAAAACTCCACCAGAGAACTCCTACAGATGATAAACAAGTTCTGCAATGTGGCTGGTTATAAAATCAACTCAAGCAAATCAGTAGCCTTCCTATACTCAAAGGATAAGCAGGCTGAGAAAGAAATTAGGGAAATGAAACTCTTCACAATATCCACAAACAATATAAAGTATCTTGGTATGACTCTAACCAAACAAGTGGAAGATATGTATGTATGCATGAACTGATAATCAGATTTTAGCCTAGAAGCTTGGAATACCCAAGACACAATCCACGTTTCAAATGATGTCCAAGAAGAATGAAGGAGTGGCCCCTGGTTCTGGAAAGGCTCAGTGCAGCAGTGTAGGGGAATTCCAGAACAGGGAATTGGGGAGGGGTGGATGGGGGAACAGGGGGAGGGAAGAGAGCTTATGAAACTTTTGGAGAGGGGGGTGCCAGGAAAGGGGAAAACATTTGAAATGTAAATAAACAATATATGGAATAAAAAAATTTAAAAAAATACAAATTTCAGTTGAAAAAAAAAGAATTCCATTAATGTAATCCAATTATATAAAGAGCATCAAAGAAAAAGCACACAATCCTTTCATTAGATGCTGAGAAACATTTGACAAAATCTAACACCCCTTCATGATAAAAGTCTTAGAAAAATCAGGAATTCAAGGCCCATACCTAAACACAGTAAAAACAATATACAGCAAACCAGTAGCCAACATGAAACTAAATGGAGAGAAACTTGAAGTCCCACTAACATCAGGGACTAGACAATTCTGCCCACTCTCTCCATACCTATTCAATATAGTATTCGAAATCCTAGCAATTATAAAACAAAAGGATTTCAATGCAATACAAATTGGAAAGGAAGTTCTGAAAATCTCACTATTTGAAGATGATATGATAGAGTACTTAAGTGACTCTAAAAATTCCATGAGAGAACTCCTAAACCTGATAAACAATTTCACCAAAGGGGCTGGATATAAAATTAACTCAAACAAAGAATTTACCATTTATCTCAAAGGATAAACAGGCTGAGAAACAAATTAGGGAAACAACACCATTCACAATAGTCACAAATAATATAAAATACCTTGGTGTGACTCTAACTAAGGAAGTCAAAGATCTGTATGACAAGACCTTCAAGTCACTGAAGAAAGAATTCAAAGAAGACTTCAGAAGATGGAAAGAACTTCCATGCTCATGGATTGGCAGGGTTAAAATAGTAAAAATGACCATATTGCCTAAAGCAATCTACAGATTCAATGAAATCTCCATCAAAATTCCAACTCAATTATTTATAGATTTAGAATGATCAATTTGCAAATTCCTCTGTTATAACAAAAACCAAGGATAGTAAAATCTATTATCCACAATAAAAAAAAATTCTACAAGAATCACCATCACTGAGCTCAAGCTGTACTACAGAGCAATTGTTAGAAAAAAAACTGCATGGTATTGGTACAGTGATAGATAGGTAGATCAATGGAATAGAATTGAAGCCACAGAAATGAACCCAAATACCTATGGTCACTTGACCTTTGACAGGGGAGCTTTAACCATCAAGTGGAAAAAAATTTTTCAACAGATGGTGCTGGTTCAACTGGTAGACATGGTGCATGTAGAAATATGCAAATAGATAATTATTATCTCTTTGTACAAAACTCAAGTGCAAGTGGATCAAAGATCTCCACCTAAAACCAGATATACTGAAACTAATAGAAAAGAAAGTGAGGAATAACCTTGAGCACATGGGAAAAGGGGAAAATTTCCTGAACAGAACACCAATAGCTTAAGCTGTAAGCTCAAGAACTAACAAATGGGACCTCAAAAAATCGCAAAGCTTCCGTAAGGCAAAGAACATGGTCAATAGGTCAAAACAGCAACCAGCAGATTGGGGAAAGATCTTTACAAATCCTTCATCTGACAGAGGGCTAATATCCAATATATACAAAGAACTCAAGAAGTTAGACTTCAGAGAAACAAATAACCCTATTAAAAATGGGGTAGAGAGCTAAACAAAGAATTCTCAATTGAGGAATACTGTATGAATGAGAAGCACCTAAAGAAAATGTTCAATATCCTTGATCATCAGGGAAGTGCAAATCAAAACAGCCCTGATATTCCACCTCACACAAGTCAGAATGGCTAAAATCAAACACTCAGGTGACAGCAGATGCTGGCAAGGATGTGGAGAAAGAGGAACACTTCTTCATTTCTGGTGCAATTGCAAACTGTTATAATAACTCTGGAAATCCTTTTCACAGTTTCTCAGAAAATTGAACATAATACTACCTGAGGACCCAGCTATACCACTCCTGGGTATATACCGAAATGAGGCTCCAACATGTAATAAGGATACATGTCCCACTATGTTCATAGTAGCCTTATTTATAATAGCCAGAAGCTGGAAAGAACCCAGATATCCTTCAGTGGAGGAATGGATACAGAAAATGTAGTACATTTACACAATGGAGTACTGCTCAGCTATTAAAACAATGAATTCTTGAAAGTCTTAGGCAAATGGATGGAACTAGAAAATAACATTCTGAGAGAGGTAACCAAATCACAAAATAGCACACATTGGCATACAATTACTTATAAGTAGATATTAGCCCAGAATCTCTGAATACCCAAAATATAATTCACAGATCACAGAAAACTCAAGATAAAGGGAGGCCTAAGTGTGGATACTTTAGTCCTTCTTAGAAGAGGAAACAAAATTCCCATGGGAGGAGATATGGAGACAAAGTGTGGAGCAGAGAGTAAAGGAAAGGCTATCCAGAGACAGCCCCTCCTTCAGTTATATCCCATATATAGTTCCCAAACCCAGACTCTACTGTGGGTGCCAATAAGTGCTTGCTGACAGAACATGATATAGTTGTCTCCAGAGAGGCTCTTCGAGTGTCTGACAAATACAGTAGGGGATGCTCTCAGCCAACCATTGGACTGAGTACTGAGTCCCCAGTGAAAGGACCCTAGGAGCTGAATCTTTTGCAGCCCAATAGGAGGAACAACAATATGAACCAACCAGTAACCCCAGAGCTCTTAGCAGCTAAACTATGAACCAAAGAGTACATATGGAGGGACCCATGGCTCCAGCCACATATGTAGCAGAGCACGGCCTTTTTGGACATTAATGAGAGGAAAAGACCTTGGTCCTGTGAAGGCTCATTTCCCCAGTATAGGCGAATGACAGGACAAGGAAGCAGGAATGAGTGGGTTAGGTTGCAGGAGAAAAGGCTAGGGGATAGTGGGATTTGGGAGGGGAAATGAAAAAGGGTTAAATTTGAAATGTAAATAAAGAAAATATCTAATACAAAAGAATCAACTCCTGCATATTCTTTGGATTTCTACAAACTTACTCCATGACATACATATGCGTACATGCAAACATGTTTATACAACATGCACAGAGGAAGAAATTGATTTGTTAATAAATTAATTAATTGGCAAGGAGAGGATAACTAGCTCAGTGGTAGACAACTTTTTCTTCCAGAGGACCCAGGTTCAGTTATTAGCAATCCTGTAGTAGCTAACAAGTATCAACAATTCTAGTTGCAGTTGATGCAACATAGTCTTCTAAAACTTAGTAGATAATTATCTTTCTGTAGTATGCAAAAGGCAGTATTTAAAGAAGCCTTACTTCTGGTTTTTATTTTATTTTATTTATAATAATTTTTTGAGACAGTCATATGACATTTTTATTACTTCTTTTACTGTTTGAGGTTGTAGTATAATTATATTGTTTCTCGCCTATCTTTCCTCCCTTCATACATGCCCATATACTTCTCATTGTTCTCTTTTGAATAAATAGTCTCTTTTAATGGTATAATAATTGTTGTTACTTGCATAAATATGTATATGTATGTGTGTGTGTGTGTGTGTGTGTGTGTGTGTGTGTGTGTGTGTACTTCTAAGGACATAATCACAGCTTTCTTAATCTGTTTAATAGTATTGGATAACCAGTTGGATTGCCTTCCCTGACAAATACTATTTTCGTATACTAACATTCCTTAGTTGCCTCTAGTTCCTCATGAGCTTTTTTTTCCCTTCCAACTTATCATGTTTATTATTGTCCTTGTTTAGCTCATGTTTATGCAAACATGTTTTTGAGACTTCTCCTTTCAAAACAGAGACAAGTACAGGAAATCACAACCAATCCAAATTCAGAGTTGGAGAGCACAGCCCCAACCCATATAAAACTGCCACACCTAAGGCTCGAGAAACATTGCAGAAGAAGGCACAGAAAGATCATAAGAGTAGGAAGATCAGAGGCGTTTGTTGTAAGATAGTTTTCTCTGCAGAATGTCAGAAGCTATACCCAAAATGTCTCAAATCTTTTAGTCATATTCCTTCCCTTCATCCAAGTTCTCCCAGATTCTGTCTCAACTCCCTACAACTTAACTTCATATTGTTTTTCTTTCTTTAGAAAAAAATAGACTACAATTTATGTTGGCTATCTACTTCTGAGCAAGAGGCTTACCCTGGGGAATTGTGGATAAACCCATGTCACTGCATTAAAGAAAACTGATATTTTTCCTCTCACAGCAAATATCAATTCAAATGGATACTTGGCTAGTGATGAGGCTTTGTTCCTATTGCTCCTCTTCCACTCTGGATTTATCTGGCTTGAATTTGGGCAAATCTTTTTGCAAGTTGTCATAGTCTCTGTGGGTTCATATACCCTGTTTTGTCTGGAAAATACTATTATGCTTTATTATACTTTATTATACTTTATTATTATGCTTTATTATACTTTATGCCATCCACCACATATGATTCTTGCAATCTTTCTACCTCTTTATCCTCATAGATGCTGAACCATCTGGAGGGAGAGATTTAATATAGACAACCTTTAAGGCTAGATGTTGCAATAAGCCCCTTTTTCATTTTTGGCTCCCTTTATTAATATCTACAGAAAAATTTTTCTGATGAGAGATATACAATATACTGACCTATGGGTATAGAAGTATGTCATTGGGAGTTGTTTTATTGTTGTGTCCATTTAACAGAATAGTAGTAGTGGGTTTTCTCCTGGGTCACATGACATCCAGTCTCAGGTTCATGGCCACTTTGGCAATGTTATGTATGGTCTTCATTTCGTGGGACTGGCCTTGAATATGATCAGAAATTAGTTAATTTTGTCTATGGCATTTGTGTCACTGTTACATCAATGGGCATATCATACAGACAAGTCATTATTGTAGCTCACATGGTAAGTCAGTTACATAAATAAATATATTAAGGATAAATACATTAATAACACATTCCTGCCGGGCGGTGGTGGTGCACGCCTGTAATCCCAGCACTTGGGAGGCAGAAGCAGGTGGATTTCTGAGTTCGAGGCCAGCCTGGTCTACAGAGTGAGTTCCAGGATAGCCGGAGTTACAGAGAAACCCTGTCTCGAAAAAAACAAAATAATAATAATAATAATAATAATAATAATAATAGTAATACATTCCGAGTCACAAATAATGCATTGGTGTCTTAAAGAATGAAAATACAGCACTTCCAAACAAAATTACAAACCTAGATTTGAATTCTCTAACTCATGTTCCCCATGTCATTGATTCTTCTATCTGTTGCATTTGGGTTCTGTGCCTGCCTGAAGGTTATTTTACAAATCTGTTTATCTCTGTCTTTCTCTGTTTGTTATTTGTCTATCTGCTTGTTCCTGTTCTTTCTGTTATTGTGTGTGCCTATATATCCTTTCTTCATTGAACAACACAGAAGACATCATATGGAACAATGGAATAGGGGACATTAATACAAAATTTAACAGTTTTACGAGGGATTAAGTAACTGGCTCCAGATAGCAAACACTACTACAAACATAATTGTTCATCAAAAATACCTAAATGTTATGTTCAACATTTTTGGTAGAAATTCATTTTATAAGAGTGCTTTCAACCTTCATATTTGCTGCTTCAGCAAATTATACAAATCTATTACTCAGGGTCAGGGAGATGGAAGAGAATTTAAGATTATAGCTATTTACTATGTTAGGTTGTATAATTTGATTACATAGAAAATTCAAGACAAGTTTGATTGTTACATTGTTTCCTTAAAAGCAGGTTAAACAAAGAGGCTGAGTTTACAGTAGGATGGGAATCTTAAATCTTAAGTGACCTCAGGTTATAGTTTTAACTCTGGTTGTAAAGTGTAGCAAAATTCTGAGACTGTTAGGATGTAAAGTGTTTTTACCATAATACATCACCATAGCAGAGATCAGAGCTCAGTGAGATTGATTTATACTTTTCTCCTCTGGTAGGATGTATAACATCTTCCGATATTATGAACACAAACCAGTAAAGATTAGGCTTCTAGTTAAACACTAGCTCAATTACTTCAAGTTCTATCGCATAAGTACATGATTTTTTAACAATAGGGTCTTTGTCATCAAAATGTGAAAGATAACCAATAGCACTGGCAGTAGTCTGCAATTTATTCAGCAGAGGTGGGGAGGTATCTTTGCCAAACAGCTAAAAAAAAAAAAAGTATCCCTGGTAGTTTTATTTGGTAGCATATGATATCTATTTCAGGTATTGCCACCTCTATTATATGGTAATTACATTTCAGAGCTAGGAATCTCTGGCAGTAGTAAGTTTCCATAGAGTTTGTCAAATGTCCTTTAGTGTTAATAATCCCTCCCTAGGGCATCTTCTATCCTGTCCTCTCCTCCCCATCCCCATCCATTGCTTCTGTCCTAATTTCTCTTTTATCCCATTGTAACGCTCTATTTTATTCTACTTTCAGTTCTGGATTTTAAAGTGCTAATTGAAAACAGGAGGATTTTTAGTAGCTATATATGCTTTTATTACAGGCAGAAGAGAAAATAAATTTTACCAATTTTGTTGTATGCTCTCAGGTGAATACAGGTAAAGTAAACTTGGAAAATATATGATGAATTTTCTAATAGAATTCCATATATATTCCCTGGTAAAAGAAAGGTAATAGCACCATTGTCTCCAGCCATCATTGGAATTTACATAACAAAGGGAGGCCTGTTTACTTATATTTTCCTTTGAATGTATTTTGAATTACACTAAAGAAAATTTTCCTTTTTGCTAACAAAGAATAAAATGATGAGTAGTCTTATTTGGTCATCATTATCTTATACTATTCCTTTTTAAATATCTCTTCTAAACAAAAGCTTGTTTGCTAGACACACACTCTTGATTACTCATTAGGGTAGATTAAACTAAACTGCTTAAAATAAGGATTTGTTGGATGTGACATGCAACAGGAAGAACAAAAGGGAGTGTTAAGTCAAGCTGGACTAAATGGAATGCTGTATCCCATGTACTTTGTCTGGACTCTTCAGTCCACTTCATCAGTTTCTTTGTTGTCAAGTGTAATGAATGAACTGCACATTTATTGTATGGACAAAGGGTTGCAAGGCAGCAGATATAATAGGAACTCAATAACTTAGAGTTATTATTATCTTCATTTGTGTACTCTGCCTGGATGCTAAGGAAAAGAATGTATCTTAAATAGTTACAGCTTTTAAATCACTTGAACAAATGGTAATTGCTTCTCAAATTGCATCACCTCTTTACTTCAATCACTAAAATAACAGCCAACTATGATTTCCACAAACGAAAACATGATGCAAAAATATTGTGAAGTTGGAAGAGTATTATAGGTAAGCACTATTATAGGCTTTCTCTTTGTTGTTCTCTTCTCCCTGAAACTCTAAAGGCACTCTTCTCCTACTACCAAAAGTTTAGATTTCCCTCCAATTCTAAAAAAAAAATCTGTGGAACATCATCATAAGCCATTTATAATTTGTATAGTATTTGTTCACAGTACAATAGGAGTATTTAATTTTGGCTTTATATAATTGAATGTTCTTATGTCCATTTGTCAGCAGTGTTGGCATGATCACCTGTTATTATGAAGAATAATGAACTCGGGAGTGACAACAAAATAGAGTCAGAGGTTGCCTTTTGGTGCTACATAAGAATGTATCCCACATGCATCAATGTACATGACAATTACATGTTTAGCCTGAAACAATATAAAATAGTAACAAATTTTGTATCTTCATTACTATACTTTCATGGGTTGTGTGAAGTGTATGTTTCTGTGTTCCTTCTTTTTACTTTTTATAGAATTCTACCTTGTTTCATGTTTTTGTTTGCCTGTTTGTTTTCTAAAGAGAAAGAAAAGACATAGAGCTTTCTGGGTGGGTACATGTCTGGGGGTTAGGATAGCATCTGGCTGGAATTGGGGAAACAGAAATTGTAATCAGAATGTATTGTATGAAAATTCAATAAAAAGAATATTGAATGACTTAAAATAGATCTTTGAACACTTAGAAGATAAAATCCTAAGTTTTGAATATGCTGCAATTATTTTCTAGAATTTCTAATGTGAAAATAAAAACTATTCTTTTCACAGGGGACATTCTGTACTACAAAGGTATTAATTATCTTAAATTTGCCAGAATTAAGAACACAGCTAGATGCCAAGTTGCTATCAGGTGCTTCAAATTGTCATAATGCTAACAAAAGAACTATTTTTATGATATGTACTTTTTATGTCTGAAAAGTTGTACCATTCAAAAAGAAAAGAATAAAATAAACTTTTGTCAACTTTTATATTTGATATTGAAGAAGTAAAGAGTAATTTTGTTCTCAAAATCTGTAGGAATAACATAATCAATCTGAGATCTCAAAATTGAAAATTCATCTCAAACCTAGGATACATAAAGTATTCATGTGAAAAGAAGAAAAAGAAATTTAAATTCTACTCTCAATGGGTCTCAAATTTTAAGTTTTGGAAATAATGTTTTATTCATTATAAATCTTATTGTTAAATTTTATTTTAAAATAGCCCAGTTTTAATTTATTTTTAATAAATATGCTCAATCATTCTTATTATCAGCTATATATCTTACTCTCATAAATGAGAGCTATATATTCTCATAATTTTACATTAGAATACATTTTAACTATGACAATGGAATTTGTGAATATCAAGTCATATAATAAAAAAGAACACACATGGAATGCAGTCACTGATAAGTGGATATTAGCCCAGAAGCTATGAATATCCAAGACACAATTCACATACCAAATTATTCCCAAGAAGAAGGAAAGAGAAGGCCCCAGTCCTGAAAAGGCTTGATGCAACAATGCAGGGGAGTACCAGGAAAGAGAAGTGGAAGGGGGTTGGTTGGGGAATGGGCAGAGGGAAGAGGACTTATGGGGCTTATGGGGAGGGGGAAACCAGGAAAAGAGAAATCATTTGGAATGTAAACAAAGAATATAGAAAATAAAAATAAATAAAGAAAAATAAAAAATAAAGAATAAAGACTTTTTCATCTCCAAAATGCCTCAACAAACATTTCTTTGTATTGTCCATTCTTTCACTCACATCCAAGGTGGCTTACTCTTTTACCTGTTTTGGGAACCTTTTCCCATTTATTAGGTTGCATCACCCACCCTTGAAATTAAGTATTGTGCCTAGTCCTAATGCATCTTGTTATGCCATGCTCAGTTGATATCCTTGGAAAGCTTTTTTTTTTTCTGAAAAGTGGAATAGTGGATCTGGGGGAGATGGTAAGATGTAATGGCCTGGAACTAGAAAAGTCAGAGGTACCAACTGGTGGGGATGTCTTAAATAAGAGAAGAATAAATAAAAAGAAAAATAATAATACTTAGCCAAAAACAATAACTGTCCTTTCTCTAATATTTTAAGCAAGTGCCCTGCCTCTTAAAATAAAATTTAAAAAAAAAAACACTGAGGCTTTATGTATGGAATACTTTTTTACAAGACTTATGGCTTGTAATGTACTCTAAGCAGATGAGAGTAAAACCTTACTCTCTTCAAGGGGAGCAGTAGTGTTATGTTAAATATAAAGAGATTTGTGGTGCCTAAGACTGCCTAACAATTGTCTACTTTTAATGTGAACATACAGACAATAATAATCAAAACATTTAGCAAGTAGAATAGTATGAGACAGAATCAGGCATAGACACTGTCTCAACAGTTACATATTTTATTAGTATATAATAGCTCCCCTGACTTTATGCCTCCTGTTAAGATGAAGGGTAAAAATGGATTAGGATTTCAAGAAAGGAGTGCATATAACTATGCCCCTGTAAAGTTAGTCTATTATTTTATAAGAATAGTTACTGGTATTTGGACTTTACAAAATGTCTATGAGGGGTCACCATCTTTGCCCAGGAGCTGGGCTTCATCCACAGGTGCACTGGTCCTGACAGGGAAGAGCTGGTCTCCTAGGAGTGCTCTCACTCCCAGGCTTGGAGGTTAGCTTTCTACCTTCTCTCCAATAATTGTCCAAAGCAGAACCAGCTAGAAAAACACAGGGCACTGGAACAGGGGAGAAGCTGAGAGAGGATCCTTCTAGTTGACATCTTCACACAGGTGCTGGGGCTATTACACAGTGTACAGAGGTACACTGGTACTGCCAGAAGAAAGCTGGTGGTCCAGGAATGCTGACACAGGCTTACAGACAGAAAGGAAGGACAAGTTCCAGCCAGGGATAGCAAGACCAACATACACCAGAGATAACCAGATGTTGAAAGGCAAGCACAAGAAAATTACCAACAGAAGTCAAAGCTAATTGGCATCATCAGTACACAGAATTCCCAACATAGCAAGTCCTGGATACCCCAACACACCTGAAAAACAAGATGTAGATTTAAAATCATATTTGATGATGCTTGTAGAGGACTTTAAGAAGGGCATTAATTACTCTCCAAAAGAAATACAGAAAAACACAGGTGAAGAGGTAGAAACAAAGAGGAAATACAAAATCCCCACAAAGAATTACAGGAAAATACAACCAAAGAGGTGAAGGAATTGAACAAAACCATCCAGGATCAAAAAATGGAAGTAGAAGCAATAAAGGAATCACAAAGGGAGACAACACTGGAGATAGAAATCCTAGAAAAGAAATCAGGAGACATAGATGCAAGCATCACCAACTGAAAACAAGAGATAGAAGAGAGAATATCAGGTGCAGAAGATACTAGAGAAAATATCGACAAAACAGTCAAAGAAAATGCAAAATGCAGAACGCTCCTAAGCCAAAACGTCCAGGAAATCCAGGAAACAATGAGAGGACAAAACCTAAGAATAATATGTATAGAGAATGAATATTTCCAACTTAAAGGGCCAGTAAATATCTTCAACAAAGTTATAAAATAAAATTTCCAGACCTAAAGAAAGAGATACCCATGGACATACATGGAGCCTAAAGAACTCCAAATAGATTGGACCAGAAATGAAGTTCCTCCATTCACATAATAATCAAAACTCCAAATTCACAAAAAAGAAAGAATGTTAAAAAGCAGTAAGGGAAAGTTTTCAAGGAGCATATAAAATCAGACAAATCAGAATTACACCAGACTTCAAGCCTGAGATTATGTGATGGTTTGTATACGATTGGCCCAGGAAGTGAACCTATTAGGAGGTGTGGCCTTGTTGGAGTAGGTGTGTCACTGTGGGTGTGGGCTTAAGACCCTCCCCCTGGCTGCCTGGAAGTCAGTCTTCCACTAGCAGCCTTCAGATGAAGATGTAGAATTCTCAGCTCCTCCTGCACCATGCCTGCCTGGATGCTGCCATGTTTCTGCCTTGATGACAATGGACTGAACCTTTGAACCTGTAAGCCAACCCCAATTAAATGTTGTCTTTTATAAAACTTGCATTGGTCATGGTGTCTGTTCACAGCAGTAAAACCCTAACTAAGACAGAAGTTGGTACCAGGGACTGGGGTATTGCTGGGATAGGCCTGACCATGCTTTTGTTTGGAAGAATGTGGATTTTGGGACTTTGGATTTGGAAAGCCATGGAATTCTTTAAGTGGGGCTTAATGGGCCAGACTAGTAGGAATATGGAAGACAGTGGTGTTGAGGGTCATTTTAACTGTGTAGGCCTGATGGCCCAAGAGGTTTCAATGGAGAAGAACTTTAATATGTGGCTGAGAGACTGTTTTTGTGATGTTTTGGTAAAGAACATGGCTGCCTTTTGCCATTGTCTGAAGAGACTGCTTAGGGCTAAGGAAGAACCAAATAACCCTATCAAAAAATGGTGTACAGAGCTAAACAAAGAATTTTCACCAGAAGAAATTCGGATGGCCGAGAAACACCATAAGAGATGTTCAACATCATTAGTCATCAAAACAACCCTGAGATTCCACCTCACATCAGTCAGAATGGCTAAGATTAAAAACTCAAGAGACAACAAGTGCTGGCGAGGATGTGGAGAAAGAGGAACACTCCTCCACTGTTGGTGGGATTGCAAAATGGTAAAACTGCTCTGGAAATCAGTGTGGTGGTTCCTCAGAAAATTGGCCATGTCCCTTCCATAGGACCCTGGCATACCACTCCTGGGCATATACCCAGAGGATTCCCCTGCATACAATAAAGACACATGCTCCACTATGTTTATAGCAGCCTTGTTTATAATAGCCAGAAATTGGAAGGAGCCCAGATATCCCTCAAAGGAGGAATGGATACAGAAAATGTGGTATATTTATACAATGGAATACTACTCAGCAATTAAAAATAATGAATTCATGCAATTTGTAGGTAAATGGTTAGACCTGGAAAATATCATCCTGAGTGAGCTAACCCAGTCACAAAAGAATACACATGAAATGCAATCACTGATAAGTGGATATTAATGAGCCCAGAAGCCCTAAATACTCAAGGCATAATTAGCAAGTCAAATGATTCCCAAGAAGAAAGGAGAGGACCCTGGGCCTGTAAAGATTGGATCCAGTTTTGTAGAGAAACCTTGGGGGGAGGGGAAATGATAGGGGAATAGTTGGGAGGGAGAGGAATTATGGGACATAGGGAGGGGGGAACTGGGAAAGGGGAAAGCCTTTGGAATGTAAACATAGAATATAGAAAATAAAAATTAAAAAAAAGTTAACCCAGTAGAGAAAAAAAAAGAGAGATTTATATTAATTGCATCTGCAAAGGAAGTCTCAAAAAAGCCCAACAAAGACTTAGTTCTCTGGTTAAGTCTGATGAAGAGAATTTTGAACAAACATAGCTAGCTCAGAAAGGAAAAGTACAAGATATATCTGTACATCTTCAAAGAGCTGGTGTCACTTCTCCAGCTCTGTTCTCTGTAGCAGTCTAAGTTCAGATTGATCCACTCCACTGCCACTGCTGTTCTTGGTGGTCATCCCATGGTACTGGCATCTCCAATATAACAGGGTCTTCCACTGTAACTATGTTTTACCAAAGCCTCTCATAGGCTCTCTTCATCGTACCAAGCCTCAACTCCTTTGCATGACCCCTTCAGTCCTGGGCTGTCAATTACAACTGAGGGTACACTTTCACCAATGGCCTTCCATGGCCTCTCACAGTACCAAGCCTCAGCTGTTCTTCATGCCTTCAAAACCAGTACCACCTGGATGATTCTTACATGTTACCAAGTACTGCTGCAGCATGAGGAACACTTGGCTATCTCTGGAATACTGCTTCTTTGTGCTCTCAGAAAATACTTCCCATATTTCACCTCAGTGATGCTGGTCTTTTCTTAATCACCACTAATTTCCTAGCTCCAGCTAACCAGCATCAATTGTTTCAGTAGTCTCCTTCTCCTCTTGAATATAAAGCCATAGACACATGGCTGAAGCTGAGTGAAATGGACAATTTTCTCGAAAGATATCAGGTATCAAAGTTAAATCAGGAACAGATAAAAAAATTTAAACAGTACCATATCCCCTAATGAAATACAAACAGTCATTAATAGTCTCCCAATCAAAAAAGCCCAGAACCATATGGATTTAGTGCAGAGTTATATCAGACCTTAAAGAAGACCTAATATCAATGCTCTTCAAAATATTCTACAAAATAGAAACAGAAGGAACACTACCTAATTCGTTCTATGAATCCACAATTACTCTGATATTTAAACCACACAAAGACTCAACAAAGAAGAACTTCAGACCAATTTCCCTTATGAGTATCCATGTAAAAATACTCAATAAATTTCTCACAGACTGAATCCAAGTACATATCAAAAGGATCATCCATCACGATCAAGTAGGCTTCACCTCAGGGATGCGGGGATAGTTCAATATATGGACATTGATTAATGTAATCCACTATATAAAGAAAACAAAAAAGAACATTTAATTAGATGCTGAGAAAGCATTTGACAAAATCCAATACCCCTTTATGATAGAAGACTAGGATAGATCAGGAATTCAAAGCCCATACCTAAGCATAGTAATAGTAATATACAGCAAACCAGTACCCAACCTCAAACTAAATATGGAGAGAAACTTGAAGCAGTCCCAACTAAAATTAGGGACTAAACTAGGCTACCCACTCTCTCCATACCTATTCAATATAGTACTCGAAGCCACAGCCTGAGAAAGTAGACAACAAAAGGAAGTCAAAGCGATACAAATTGGAAAGGAAGAATTCAGAGTATCACTATTTGCAGATGATATGATAGTATACTTAAGTGACTCCAAAAGTTTCATGAGAGAACTCCTAAACCTGATAAACAATTTCAGCAAAGTGGCTGGATTTAAAATGTATTCAAACAAATCAGTGGCAGTCCTCTACTCAAAGGGTAAACAGATTGAGAAAGAAGTTAGGGAAAAAAACACCCTTCACAATACTCACAAATGATATAAAATACCTCAGTGTGACTCTGACTAAGCAAGTGAAAGATCTATATGACAAGTACTTCAAGTCTCTGAAGAAAGAAGAAGCTCGCAGAATATGGAACGATCTCCTATGCTCATGGATTAGCAGGACTGATATAGTAAAAATGGACATCTTGCCAAAATCAATCTACAGATTCAATGCAATCCCCATCAAAATTCCAATATAATTCTTCATAGACTTAGAAGGAACAATTTGAAAATTCATCCATTAATAACAAATACCTAGGATAGAAAAAATTTTCTCAAAAATAAAAGACCTTCTGGTGGAATCACCATCCCTGACCTCAAGCAGTAATACAGAGCAATCATGATAAAAACGTAATGACATTGGTACAGTGACATGCAGGTATATCAGTGATATAGAATTCAATACACAGAAATGAACCCACACACCTAAGGTCACCTGAACTTTGACAAAGCAGCTTTATACATCCAGTGGAAAAGCAACAGCATTTTCACCAATTGATGCTGTTTTAACTGGCGATTAGCATGTAGAAGAATGCAAAATTATCCATTCTTATCTCCTTGTACAAATCTCAAGTCCAGCTGTATCAAAGACCTCCACATAAAACCAGATACACTAAAACTAATTAAAAAAAGAAAATTTGAATACCCTCGAACACATGGGTACAGGGGACATTTTCCTGAACAGAAGAAAACCAATAGCTTATGCTCTAAGATCAAGAATTGACATTGGGACCTCATAACATCGCAAAGCTTATGTAAGGCAAAGGACACTGTCAATAAGACAAAATGGCAACTAACAGATTGGAAAAGATCTTTACAAATCTTAAATCCGATAGAGGACTAATATCCAATATATACAATGATCTTTACAACTCTTAAATCTGATAGAGGATTAATATCCAATATATACAAAGAATGCAAGAAGTTAGACTTCAGAGAAACAAATAAACCAATTAAAAATGGGGTAGAAAGCTAACCAAAGAATTCTCAACTGAGGAATACAGAATGACTGAGAAGCACCTAAAGAAATATTGAACATCCTTATTCATCAGGGAAATGCAAATCAAAACAACCTTGATATTCCACCTCACACCAATCAGAATAGCTAAGATCAAAAACTCTGGTGACAGCAGGAACTGGTGAGGATGTAGAGAAGACTACCACTCCTCCAATGCTGGTATAATTGCAAGCTGGTAAAACCACTCTGGAAGTCAGTTTGGCAGTTTCCCAGAAAAGTGGACATAGTACTATTTGAGGACAAGCTATACCACTCCTGGGTATATACCCAGAAGAAGCTCCAAAATATAATAAGAACAAAGGCTCTGCTATGTTCATAGAAACCTTAACAATAATAGCTAGAAGGTGGAAAGAACCCAGATGTCCCTCAACAGAGGAATGGATACAGAAAATGTGGTACATTAACACAGGGGAATACTACTTAGCAATTAAAAACAATGAATTCATGAAATTCTTAGGAAATCTCTTAAGGTGTTTCTTGGCCATCTGAATTTCTTCTGGTGAAAATTCTTTGTTTAGCTCTGTATCCCATTTTTGATAGGGTTATTTGGTTCTTTGGGGTCTAACTTCTTGAGTTCTTTGTATATATTGGATATTAGCCCCCCGTCAGATGTAGGGTTGGGGAAGATCTTTTCCCAATTTGTTGGTTGCTGTTTTGTCCTTCTGACTTTATCCTATGTCTTACAGAAACTTTGTAATTTCATGAGGTCCCATTTGTCAATTCTTGATCTTAGAGCATAAACTATTGGTGTTCTGTTCAGAAACTTTCCCCCTGTGCCCATGTCCTCCAGGGTCTTCCCCAGTTTCTTTTCTATTAGTTTCAGTGTGTCAGGTTTTATGTGGAGGTCCTTGATCCACTTGGAGTTGATGTTGGTACAAGGAGATAAGAGTGGGTCAATTCGCATTCTTCTGCATGTTGAACTCCAGTTGAACAAGCACCATTTGTTGAAAAGGCTATCTTTTTTCCACAAGATGGTTGTAGCTCCTTTATCAAAGATCAAGTGACCATAAGTCTGTGAGTTCATTTGTGGGTCTTCTATTCTATTCCACTGATCTACTTGCCTGTTGCTGTACCAATACCATGCAGTTTTTAACACAATTGCTCTGTAGTATTGCTTGAGGTCAGGGATATTGATTCCCCCAGAAGTCCTTTTATTGTTGAGAATAGTTTTAGCTATCCGGGGTTTTTTGTTATTCCCGATGAATTTGAGAATTGCTCTTTCTAGATCTATGAAGAATTGATTTGGGATTTTGATGGGGATTGCATTGAATCTGTAGATTGCTTTTGGCAAGATGGCCATTTTACTATATTGATCCTCCCAATCCAAGAGCATGAAATATTTTTCCATTTCCTGATGTCTTCGATTTCTTTCTTCAAGGACTTGAAGTTCCTGTCATACAAATGTTTCACTTGTTTGGTTAGAGTCACACCAAGATACTTTATATTGTTTGTGGCTATTGTGAAGGGTGTTATTTCCCTAACTTCTTTCTCAGCCTGCTTGTCCTTTGAATACAGGAAGGCTACTGATTTGCTTGAGTTAATTTTATAACCAGTCACTTTGCTGAACTTGTTTATCAGCTGTAGGAGTTCTCTGGTGGAGTTTTTTGGGTCACTTAAGTATACTATCATGTCATCTGCAAATAGTGATAGTTTGACTTCTTACTTTCCAATTTGTATCCCTTTGACTTCCCTATGTTGTCCAATTGTTCTCGCTAGAACTTCAAGTACTATATTGAAAAGATATGGAGAGAGAGGGCAGCCTTGTCTAGTCCCTGATTTTAGTGGGATTGCTTCAAGTTTCTCTCCATTTATTTTGATGTTGGCTAATGGTTTGCTGTATATTGCTTTTACTATATTTAGGTATGGGCCTTGAATTCCTGATCTTTTCAGGACTTTTAGTATGAAAGGATGCTGAATTTTGTCAAATGCTTTTTCAGTATCTAATGAGATGACCATTTGGTTTTTTTTCTTTTACTTTGTTTATGTAGTGGATTACATTGATAGTTTTCTGTATATTGAACCATCCCTGCATCCCTGGGATGAAGTCTACTTGATCATGGTGAATGATTGTTTTGATGTGTTCTTGGATTCAGTTGGCAAGAATTTTATTTAGTATTTTTGCATCAATATTCATTAGGTTACTTAATTGGTTAATGTGGCAGAACAGATATGATTTTACTTGCTTGCTTTGATATTAAAAGTCTTCAGAGTACCCTGGGCCTGAAAAGATTGGATCCAGTTTTGTAGACCCTGAACAAGAGAAATCGTGTGTGTGTGGGGGGATGATTGGGGAATCGTTGGGGGGGAGAGGAATTATGGGACATATGGTAGGGGGTAACTGGGAAAGGGGAAAGCCTTTGGAATGTAAACGAAGAATATAGAAAATAAAAATTAAAAAGAAGAAAATCCTCTCTTAAACTTGTACTTCCATGTCTTCCTGCCTGATACCCACACAGCAATCTCATATTTAGAGGAGATATTATTTTTCCTGTTAGCAGTTAATCAATAAACCTTTTAATTATACATATACATATATAAATATACATATATATGTATATGTATATATAGATATATATATATATACACACACATATATATATATATATATATATATATATATAGAGAGAGAGAGAGAGAGAGAGAGAGAGAGAGAGTCTACAAGAAAATCCTAAAAGGAACTTCAAGGTTTCAAATTTACATATGTTATGTGAGAAAAATCATGAGATAATTTTTCTTTCTGAATTTGGTTTATTTTATTTAAAATGATGTCTCTAATTCCAGTCATTGTTATTAAAATGGCATAATTTTGGAGTTAATGGCTGACTAGAAATTGATTTTACATACATGTATATTTCTCATGATTGTCTATCTTTTTCTAAAGTTTAAAAAATTAATATAGACCATAATGGAGTTCATTATGACACCTTCACTCGCAAACACTTTACTCACATATAAGCCCCTAATTACCCTTCTTTTTCCTCCCCTCCTCTTCTTATTGGTCCTAATACCTTTCCTTTTACTTTTATGTCATTTATATCTCTCTCTCACACACACGTACACACACAATATGAATATGGAGATATATTATATATATATGTATATCACATATGAAAAATGTCTTTATGGCTTGCATATTTGGATTTGTTTGGTTGATACTGTGATTTCCATAATTTCTATTTGAACACATTGTACTGGAAATGTTACAATTTTATTTTTCTTTATGGGTGAATAGTACTCCATTTTATGGGAAGGACACATTGCTTTTATTTTGTCATTTGTGTTGTTTGTACACATTTAATCTGAGGACACATCTTTACACTTGTGAATATCTAAATATAAATGCAATAAACATGCATGTAATGATCTCTGTGTGCTAACAGAGATTCCTTTGGAATATTCCCAGGAGTAGTATAACAGTAGTATAAATGCTAGTTCTTTGTTTTTACTGTTTTAAAGAGCCTAGATATTTATTTCTGAATATTAATATTATTCTCATTACCCATGTAACAGTTCATTTCCCAGATTTCTCACAAAGATTCTTATTGTCCCTTTTCTGAATATTTCTTATTAATATTTCTGACTAGAGTGGTAAAATTTAATTTTAATCTTGATTTGCATTTTCCTGGTGGCTAAGAAAATGACGAGTCCTTTTAGAGATTTATCGCTGTTTGGAATTATTTGAAAAAAATATTGATTTGTACATGTATTAGGTGTGCAGTTTTCACTTTGGAGTATGTGGTTTCATTTTATGTTTTGTATAATGTTTTAATTTATTCTCTTTTATATTAAATCCCAACCACAGTTTTCTGCTCCCTCCTCTCCTCCCAGTTCCTCTCTGCTTTCCCATCTACTCCTACATTTCCTTTCAGAAAAAGGCAATCCTTGCAGGGAAATCAACAAACCATGTTATATCAAGTTTCAAAATGTCTAGGCACCTGGCCTTATATTAATGTTTAACAAGTTAACCCAGAAGTATCTCAGACAAAGGGAGAAACTTCAGAATGAGTCCTTTTGCCCTCTGTTGGGAGTTCCACAAAAGCACTAAGCCACACAACTGTAACAGACACACACACAGACAGACAGACACACAAACACACACACACACAGCTGGCCTAGGTTAGAAACTAACATGCTCCCTGGTTGCTAGTTCAGTCTCTGAGAGCCCCTGTGAGGCCATGTTTGTTGATTCTCTTGGGTTTTTTTTTGTGCTATCCATGATTCTTCTGGCTCCTCCAATCTTTCTTCCTCTTCTTCTGCTTGTTTTTTGATAATGAAGATAAAATAAAATTATACAATGGAAAAAAAGAAAGCATCTTCAAAAAATGATACTGGTGTATCTGTATGTAGAAGAAAACATGTTTATCGCCTTACAGAAAACACAGGTTTAAATGTTTCAAAGACCTCAACATAAAACCAGGTGCACTGAATCTGACAAAACAGAAAATGGGGATACCCTTTAAGACATAGCACAGGAGACAACTTCTTGAATAGAACTCCAGTAGTTTGAATACTAAGATCAATAATTTATAAATGGGACCTCATGAAATTGAAAAATTTCTGCAAGGCAAAAAGACATCATCAATAGAACAAAACTGCATCCCATAAAATGGGAAGAAATTTTCATCAACTCAAATCTGACAAAAGTTTCCTAATTTTACATTCTAAATATTAGTCCCCAATAAAATAAATACCTTGAATTTTTTCTGTTTCACATGTTTACAAGCTGTATTCTCATTTAGTAATTATTTATGATGTTAGTACTTTTTTTGATTCACAAGCATCTGTTCATTTGAGACATTAGTTTATAAAAAATGATTTACTCTACCCTAACTTACATCTACATCTTCAAGTGGTTCTCTAAGTATTTCTTTTTTGTTTTGTTTTGTTTTGTTTTGTTTTTGAGACAAGGTTTCTCTGTGTAGCCCTGTCTGTCTGTCCTGGAACTCACTCTGTAGACCAGGCTGGCCTCGACTCAGAAATCTTCCTGCCTCTCCCTCCCAAGTGCTGGGATTAAAGGCGTGTGCCATCACCACCAGGCTTCTCTAAGTATTTCTATATCAGTTTTAAGTTTTAGATTTAAAATTAAGGTATTTGATCCATTTTACTTGATTTTATACAAGATTAGAGAGAACAATCTTCTTCCAAACTTCTTTCCTGAACCTAGAACCATTTATAAAAAGGGCTATGTTTTTTCAACATTTTTGGACATTATTGAGAATCAGATTACATTCAGGGTGTGAATTTACATCCAGGTCATCACTTCTGTACCATTTGTCTGTGTACCTTTTTTCCCCTGTACCATACAGTTTTTGCTAGTATTGGTCTGCACAATAAGGTAACATCAGGTATCATTATATTTTTTAGGAAAAGTTGTTTTGATCAGGATATATTTGACTATTTGATCCCTCTGTATTTCTGTGAAAATTTTAAAGGTGCTCAATCCTCACTAGACTCAGAGATAAAACACATTGTAACAACAGCATCAAAGCGGCAGCAGCAGCAGCAGCAGCAGCAACAACAACAACAACAGCAACACCCATCTGGCATTCTCTCTTACTGAGTTCTGTGCCTATCAAGTATTATTTGTAAGATTTAGTGCTACACAAATTGAGAAGCATCTCTACTTTACAAAATTAGGAGCAAATGTTGGCTCCACTGGGCAGAAAGTATGATATACTTCATTCAATACACGCTCCCCTATCTGCATTTCTGCTCATGAGCGTGTGCGTTTGTGTGTGTGTGTGTGTGTGTGTGTGTGTGTGTGTGTGTGTGTGTTCCTATATATCCAAGACTATGAGAGAGCTGTCCTCTGATGATGTCAAAGATTAGAGTTGGTAGCAAAGCAAATCCTGAGTACTAGAAGGGTAGAAATGAGGTAACCCTCTCTCAGTATTTGCAGAGCCAACCAACCACAGCATTAAATCACTTTCTTTCAGGGATCCAGAAATCCAAGGACTTTGACTTGAGCTCTTCTTACTCTCTGATAGTAAATCCTACACAGCTTAGAGTAAGTTTCAGAGGCCCAGCTGCCTGGTGATCAAATCTCTTAAAAATAAACCTCAAAGCTTATTGGTGCTTTGCAACATTTTTCATAGTTTACTGACATTCTGATTTTATTGTTAGTTCTGAGAATGCTATTTCCCATAAATATGTTCTAAAAATGACAGAAATGTGTCAAGGGGCATTTCAGATAATTTTGGGAATTTTGACTTAATGCTAAGCCAGACTTCATTTATTTTTGGTTAAAAAAATATGTTGAATAACACAAACAGCAAATTTTGAACATTTTAATACAATAGTCTAAAGATGTCAAAGAGTAACTCTAAAAAATTGCTATTATACGTATTTACTTTTGTGTATTTAAACCATTATATATACAGAAGAAAATGCAAAACTGGTATTCATTACATATAATATTCTCAAATCTGTGAAAATTTGTTTCTATTTTTTTCTGCAGGGTGTCATATGGCATGATAGCATACAAAGTACAAAGTATTAATTATCCATAGAGACCCAAATATGTAATGAATTTTCATGGTTATTGTAGAGCACAGGTGAATGCTGACACAAACTCATTGAACTCCTTATTTTTCTTTTTAATTAATTTCTTTTTGTTTTTTGAGTATTTGGAATGTGTGTGCTCTTGGGAAATTTATTATGTCCTCCATTGTTTAAGAGCCTGAGGAATACAATCATTGCCTTCTTCCATGGGTGAACATGAAGCATTTTATCTTTTACTTACTGAAAGAAGAACATTTCAGAGTTCCCATCACTTATAGGATTTCTATCAACTACTTTTTTTAAAATTTTTTATTAGGTTTTTTTTTTTATTTAAATTTCAAGTGTCTCCCACTTTCCTGGTTTGCCCCTCCCCTAAAATCCCATAAACCATCTCACCTTCCCCTCTCAACCCTCCCTGGCTTCCCTGTCCTGGTATTACTCTACACTACAGTGTCAAGTTTTTCCAGGACCAAAGGCCTCTCTTCCTTTTGGTGTCTAACAAGACTGTCCTCTGCTGCTGATGTGTCTGGAGCCAAGAATACTATCTGGTTGATTGTTTTGTCCCTAGGAGCTCTGGGAGTACTGGGTAACTGTTCCTCCTGTGGCTCTGTAAACCCCTTCAGCTCCTTAGGTCCTTTCTCTAGCTCCCCCCATTGGGGACCCTGTACTCACTTCAATGGCTGGCTGAGAGTGCCCCTCTAGGTCGTGCACTAGGAGAGCTTCCCAGGTGATAGCTATGTCCGGCTCTGGTCAGCCAGTACTTGTGGGCATCCACAATAGAGTCTGGGTTTTGTAGCTGTATATAGGATGTATCCCTGGGTTGGGTAGTCCCTGGATGGTCTTTCCCTCAGAGTCTGCTCAAACTTTTGTCTGTATCTCCTTCTGTGGGTATTTTTTCCCTTTCTACAAAGGACCCAAGGATCTATACTTTGTTCTTCCTACTTCTTGGACATCATTTGGTATGTGATGTGTGTTGGGTATTCCAAACTTCTAGGCTAATATCCACTTATCAGTGAGTGCATACCATGAGTGTTCTTTTGAGATTGGGTTACCTCACTCAGGATGATATTCTCCAGTTCCATCCATTTGTCTAAGAATTTCATGAATTCATTGTTTTTAATGACTGAATAGTACTGCATTGTGTATATATATATATATATATATATATATATATATATATATATATATATACATTTTCCGTATCCATTCCTCTGTTGAGGGACATCAACTTCTTATGCATGAATTAATTTTCACTCCAAGTCTCAAACAAAATTATTTTTTTTCAAATTATTGGATGTTAATATAGGGTTCTACTCTTTAAAGAGTTGAGGAGAAGAAACCATAATCACAATATGTTGTTTGGGAAAAATCAATTTTTATAAACATAAATTATTTTACATTTTAAATCTAAGTTTTGATATTCTCTTTGCTTGATTTACACCTGTTTTCACATTTATTTTATCTCTAGATATCCAGAGTGTACAGACTGCTTATTTTCTAGGTTTCACTCTGTCAAGGAGGATTAGTTCACAGGACCACATTATTCTCTACCTATTTCAAACCTTAAGATTCAGCTCATGGGTTTTTCCCTCTACCTTTTCCTCCCTTAAGACCACAATTTCTGTTCTGATTGCACAAAACACTTCAGGTACTTCATGCATTCATCTATATTAGAATTGCCTGCTTAAAGATGAAGCTGTGTGTGACCAGCCCACAGCAGCCAGAAGAAAAATAGTCAGGCTACTGCTTGAGGTACCACTTTGATTGATGAAGTGTGATGAGACATAGAAAAGATGGAGTGTGCAGTGGTGACATAGAAGATATTGTAAAGCTAAGGAGTTCATACCCATTTGTTGAAGAGTCTATCATTTTTCCAATGAATGGTTGTAGCTCCTTTATCAAAGATCAAGTGACCATAACAGCAACCAAAAAATTGGGAAAAGATTTTCACCAACCTACATCCTACAGTGGGCTAATATCCAGTGTATAAAAAGAACTCAAGAAGTTATAATCCAGAGAACCAAATAACCCTATTAAAAGGGGGGTACAGAGCTAAGCAAAGAATTTTTACCTGAAGAAATTTGGATAGCTGAGAAGCACCTTAAGAAATATTTAACATCATTAGTTATTAGGGAAATGCAAATCAAAACAACCCTGAGATTTTACCTCATACCAGCCAGGAGACAGCAGGTGTTGGTGAGGATATGGAGACAGAAGAACACTCCTCCACTGCTGGTGGGATTGCAAGACATTACAACCACTCTGGAAATCAGTCTGGCAGTTCCTCAGAAAACTTGGCATGATACTTCCAGAGGACCCAGTTATAACACTCCTGGCCATATACCAGTGGTTTCTCCTGCAAGCAACAAGGACACATGCTCCACTATGTTCATAGCATCTTATTTATAATAACCAGAAACTGGAAAGAACCCAGATGTTCCATGGTGGAGGAATGGATACAGAAAAGGTGGTATATTTATACAATGTAATACTACTCAGCAATTAAAAACAATGAATTTTTGAAATTTTTAGGCAAACGATTGGAACTGGAAAATACCACTCTAAGTGATGTAACCCAATCACAAAAGAATACACAGGAAATGCAATCACTGATAAGTGGATATTTATTATCCCAGAAGGAGAGGGCTCTGGTCCTGAAAAGACTTGATCCAGTACTATAGGGGAGTACCAGGGCAGAGAAATTGGAGGGGAAAGCATTTAGAATGTAAACAAAGAATATAGAAAATAAAAGAAAGTCACAGGCCCTCATAGAGACTGATGAATCACTGCAAGGATCAATTGAAAGCAAAGAAATGTGGACAAAAGGGTGTACTGTGGAGAAAGTTGCAAACATGGAGTGTGTGCATGAAGGGATAAGGAGATGGATGGGATTGGGGTACATGATGTGATAAAATCAACTCCTGACAACTGACCCCTGACCTACATGGTGCATAAGCAATCCCCAAAAAATAAATGAAGTTTACATTTTTTAAAAAGTTTGTTTACTTGGGCTTTTATTCCACAAAAGAAATCATCATGTTACTTATTTATCTATAAGCAGAGTTTATTTAGGTTAAGTTCTCATGGTAAATTGGATAAGCATATGTGATAGAGAATTTTTATTATACTACTAAATATGTAAAATAATGCCAGATTATGGTAGTTTTAAAATGAAAACATATGCATTTTCTACACATATTATTCCATTACACTTTTCTAATAATAGATGAGATAGTAGAATTATAATTTTAATCATAAAGAAATGAAGACCCAAAGAAGCTACCACAATCAGTACTTAAGTGGAATTCTCAAGCATGCTTCAAATCATATTCTGATTTTCATTTTATTTTTGTCTAATATGTTCTTTTTTATTCCAATACAAAGCTTTAATATATTTTCTCATTACTGATCCTACACTTTTGAAAATCAAAGCTGTGTAAGACATAAACAAGAAGTTGAGATTCATCTGGAATTTGAATTGTTTTTAACATTTATTTATTTTTATATTTTATATATTTGAATACACCATTGTTCTCTTCATATATACCAGGAGACGTTATCACATCCCATTACAGATGTTTGGGTGCTACTATGTGGTTTCTGGGAATTGAACTCAGGACCTCTGAAACAGAAATCACTGCTCTTAACTGCTAAGCCATCTCTCCAGCCCAATGGGATATGACACATTTGAATAGTGGAATAGGTTCAAGACAGTGAAGGGGTTATCTGGAATAACTGTGAAGTATGCTTATTCAGAAAACATTACATTTTCTGTACCACTTTTGGCTGTTAAGTATTACTATAATCCCAAGAAAAGTGTTTTGATTAAGGTTAAGTTTGAGGAATACGTTGCAATCATGATAAGGCAAAGAAAAAAAAATGAATTTACCCAAAATGTAGTTTAAGTTGATGATTTGCTTGGTACTACAGATAAATGGATAAATAGAAGGATAACAAACGACTTTTAACTTTTTTATTTTCTTTTTTATTTATTTCTTTTCTATATTCTTTGTTTATATTCCAAAGGCTTTCCCCTTTCCGAGTTCCCCCCTCACCATATGTCCCATAAGTCCTCTTCCCCCCACCCATTCCCCAATCACCCCGCACCATTTCTCTGTTCTGGTACTCTCCTACAAAACTGGATCCAGTCTTTTCTAGATCAGGGTCTTTTCCTTCCTTCTTCTTGGGTTATCCTTTGATTTGCTAATTGTGCCTTGAGCATTCAGAGCTTCTGGGCTACTTAATATCCACTTATCAGTGATTACAATTCATGTGTATTTTTTTTGTGTGTGATTGGGTTAATTCACTTAGGATGATGTTTTCCAGATCTAATCATTTGCATACAAATTGCATGAATTCATTATTTTTAATTGCTAAGTAGTATTCCCTTGTATAAATATACCACAATTTCTGTATCCATTCCTCCTTTGAGGGACATCTGGGCTCCTTCCAGCTTCTGGCTATTATAAATAAGGCTGCTATGACCATAGTGGAGCATGTGTCTTTATTGCATACAGGGGAATCCTCTGGGTATATGCCCAGGAGTGGTATGACAGGGTCCTCTGGAAGTGTCATGCCCAATTTTCTGAGGGACCGCCAGACTGATTTCCAGAGCAGTTGTACCATCTTGCAATCCCACCAACAGTGGAGGAGTGTTCCTCTTTCTCCACATCCTAGCCAGCACCTGTTGTCTCTTGAGTTTTTAATCTTAGCTATTCTGACTGGTGTGAGGGGGAATCTCAGGGTTGTTTTGATTTGCATTTCCCTGATGACTAATGATGTTGAACATCTCTTAAGGTGCTTCTCAGCCATCAGAATTTCTTCAGGTGAAAATTCTTTGTTTAGCTCTGTACCCCATTTTAGTGGGGTTATTTGGTTCTTTGGGGTCTAACTTCTTGAGTTCTTTTTATATATTGGATATTAGCCCTCTGTCGGATGTGGGGTTGGTGAAGAGCTTTTCCCAATTTGTTGGTTGCAGTTTTGTCCTTCTGATGGTATCCTTTGCCTTACAGAAACTTTGTAATTCTATGAGGTCCCATTTGTCAATTCTTGTTCTTAGAGCATAAGCTATTGGTGTTCTGTTCAGGAACTTTCCCCCTGTGCCCATGTCTTCCAGGGTCTTCCCCGGTTACTTTTCTATTAGTTTCAGTGTGTCTGGTTTTATGTGGAGGTCCTTGATCCACTTGGAGTTGATCTTAGTACAAGGAGATAAGAGTGAGTCAATTCGCATTCTTCTGCATGTTGAACTCCAGTTGAACCAGCACCATTTCTTGAAAAGTCTATCTTTTTTCCACTGGATGGTTGTAGCTCCTTTATCAAAGATCAAGTGACCATAACTCTGTGGGTTCATTTCTGGGTCTTCAATTCTATTCTATTGATCTACTTGCCTTTTGCTGTATCAATACCATGCAGTTTTTAACAAAATTGCTGTATAGTACTGCTTGAGGTCAAGGATATTGATTCCCCCAGAAGTCCTTTTATTGTTGAGAATAGTTTTAGCTATCCTGGGTTTTTTGTTACTCCAGATAAATTTGAGAACTGCTATTTTTAGATCTATGAAGAATTGATTAGGGTTTTTGATGGGGATTGCATTGAATCTGTAGATTGCTTTTTGCAAGATGGCCATTTTTACTATATTGTTCCTGCCAATCCAAGAGCATGAAATATTTTTCCATCTTCTGAGGTCTTCATTGATTTCTTTCTTCAAGGACTTGAAGTTCCTGTCATACAGATTGTTCACTTGTTTGGTTAAAGTCACGCCAAGATTCTTTATATTGTTTGTGGCTATTGTGAAGGGTGTTATTTCCCTAACTTCTTTCTCAGCCTGCTTGTCCTTTGAATACAGGAAGGCTACTGATTGCTTGAGTTGATTTTATAACCAGCCACTTTGCTGAAGTTGCTTATTAACTGTAGGAGTTCTCTTGTGAAGTTCAGTATTGAGAGTTCTTCTTGGTGGATTTTTCCTTTGACCAGCAAAATGTGACCTTTCATGTCTCTTTTGATGACTTTAGGTTTAAAGTCAATTTTATCTGATATTAGAATGGCTACTCCAGCTTGTTTCCTGAGACCACTTGCTTGTAAAATTGTCTTCCAGCCTTTAATTCTAAGGTAGTCTTTGTCTTTGACACTGATATGTGTTTCCTGTATGCAGCAAAATGTAGGATCCTGTTTCCATATGCAGTCTGTTAGTCTATGTCTTTTTATTGGGGAATCGAGTCCATTGATGTTAAGAGACATTAAGGAATAGTAATTATTACTTCCTGTCATTTTTGAAGTTATGTTTTTATATTTGAGTGGTTATCTTCTTTTGGGTTTGATGAGAGGAGGTTTTTATCTTGCTTCTTCCAGGATGTAGTTTCCCTCCTTTTGTTGGTGTTTTTCCCCTATTATCCTTTGTAGGGCTGGGTTTGTGGAAATATATCATGCAAATTTGGTTTTGTCATGGAATACCTTGGTTTCTCCATCTATGGCGATTGAGAGTTTTGCTGGATATTGTAGTTTTGGCTGAAATTTGTGTTCTCTTAGAGTCTGCATGATATCTACCCAGGATCTTCTAACTTTCATGGTCTCAGTTTAGAAGTCTGGTGTAATTCTGGTAGGTCTTTCTTTATATGTTACTTGGCCTTTTTCTCTTACTGCCTTTAATATTCTTTCTTTGTTTAGTACATTTGGGGCTTTTATTATTATGTGATAGGAGGTATTTCTGTTCTGGTCCAGTATGTTTGGAGTTCTGTAGCATCTTATATATTCATGGACATCTCTCACTTTAGGTTGGGGAAGTTTCCTTCCATAATTTTGTAGAAGATGTTTGCTGGTCATTTAAGTTGTAAATCTTCACTCTCATCTAAACATATAATCCTTAGGTTTGGTCTTCTCATTGTGTCCTGGATTTCCTGGATGTTTTGGGTTACAAGCTTTTTGCATTTTGCATTTTCTTTGACTGTTGAATCAATGGTTTCTATAGTATCTTCGGCATATGAGATTATTTCTTCTGTCTCTTGTACTCTGTTGTTGATATTTGCATCTATTGCCCCTGATTTCTTCCCAAGGTTTTCTATCTCCAAAGTTCACTCCCTTTGTTATTTCTTAGTTGTTTCTACCTCTGTTTGTAGATCCTGTGTGGTTTTGCTCAGATCTTTCACTTGCTTGTTTGTGTTTTCATGTAATTCTTTAAGAGATTTTTGTATTTCCCTTTTCATGACTTCTACTTGTTGACCCACGTTCTCCTGTATTTCTTTAAGTGATTTTTGCATTTCCTCTTTATTGGCTTCTATTTTTTGATCCATCTTCTCCTCATTTCTTTAAGTGATTTTTGTGTTTGCCTTGTAAGGGCTTCAAACTTTTCATCCATTTTCTCCTATATTTCTTTAAGAGATTTATCTATGTGTTCCTCTAACAGCATCCTGACCAGTGATTTTAGATCTGAATCTTGTTTTTCTGGTGTGTTGGGGTATCTAGGAGTTACTGCTGTCAGAGTACTGGGTTCGGATGCTGCCATATTGCCTTGATTTCTGTTAGTAATGTTCCTACATTTGCCTTTTGCCATCTGGTTATCTCTGGTGTTAGTTGGTCCTGTAGTTACTAGCTGGTGCTTGAACCTCCTGTGGGCCTGTAAGGCTATTTCCCCACCACTGCATGGCTGGGTTTCCCATGGCACAGATTGCTGATGTGCTGCCTTCATCTTGGGTGCTGTTGGACCCCTGGTGTATCTTGCTCCAAGTAATGTTATACTTAGTTGTCTCTGTGAACCTGATGCTGCTTGTCTGCTCTGTCAGGGAGGGAAAATGGTGGCTGGGAGGCCCTCCTTGTGCTGAGCACCCTGCCGGGCACAAGATGCAGTCCTGGCTGGCACACAGATGAATCACCTCTCTGCTCAGATCCTGTGTGCAGGTCACTGCCTGGTGACCTGAGTCCCCAGTGATTTTAAACTTCGGATAACTCAGGTACCTGGTTCCGCTTGTCCAGTCCAAGCAGCAGCAAAGGTGATGGCAGCGGGGAGTGTAGGGTACCCCACAGGGCCCAGAACCCATGCCTGGCTGGCCCACAGGAACTGCTGCTCTGCCTAGCTCCTGTGCATAGGTTGCTACCTGGCAGCCTGTGTCCCCAGAGATCTTAAACTTGGGATATCTCGGGTACCTGGGTCTGCTTGCCCAGTCCAAGCAGCAGCAAAGGTGGCAGTGGCTGTGGGGAGTGCAGGGTCTCCCACAGGGCACAGAAACCACACCTGGCTGGGACACAGGAATCTCTGCTCTTCCTAGCTACTGTTCACAGATTGCAGATTGCTACCTGGTGGCCTGAGCACCCAGAGATCTTAAACTCGGGATATCACAGGTACCTGGTTCCTCTTGCTCATTCCAAGCAGCAGCAAGGATGAGTGCAGGGTCTCCCACAGGGCACAGAACCCATGCCTGGATGGGACACAGGAACTGCTGCTCTGCCTAGCTCCTGTTCCCAGACTGATCACTGCCTGTCAGCCTGAGTCCCCAGAACTCTTAAACTTGGGATATCTCCGGTACCTGGTTCCACTTGCTCAGTCCAACCAGCAGCAAAGATAGCCGACTTTTAACTTTTATTTAAGTTAATATTAAGGTTTTATTTAAAGCCAGAAATGGTAGTCCATACTTTTAATCACAGCACTTGGGAGGCAGAGGCAGGCAGATTTTTTTAATTCAAAGCCAGTCTGGTCTACTGAGTGAGTTTCAGGACAGACAAGGCTATACAGAGAAACCCTGTCTTGAACCTCGCACCCCAAACAAAAACAAAAACAAAAAAACCAAAAGGTTGTATTTATAACAGAGAAATATTTAACACATAAATTACTCATCCATATGTTATATCCACATTGTATCTTCTTGTAAACAACATCGTATAAAATAATTATTATTGGATTGGAAAAATAATACTACTGTGATGGTTTGTATATGCTTTTCCCAGGGAGTGGCACTATTAGGAGGTGTGGCCTTGTTGGAGTAGGTGTGTCACTGTGGGTGTGGGCTTAAAACCCTCACCCTAGTTGTCTGGAAGTCAGTTTTCTACTAGCAGCCTTCAGATGAAGACATAGAACTTTCAGCTCCTTCTGTACCATGCCTGCCTGGATGCTGCCATGTTTCTGCCTTGATGTCAATGGACTGAACCACTGAACCTGTAAGCCAGCCCCAACTAAATGTTGTCTTTATAGAACTTGCATTGGTCATGGTATCTGTTCACAGCAGTGGAAACCCTAACTAAGACAACTACTATGCTACAAGATTTTTTTAAAAAAATATTTGTAATAGTTTCAGTGTGTCTGGTTTTATGTGGAGGTCCTTGATCCACTTGGAGTTGATCTTAGTACAAGGAGATAAGAGTGGGTCAATTCACATTCTTCTGCATGTTGACCTCCAGTTGAACCAGCACCATTTGTTGAAAAGGCTATCTTTTTTCCACCGGATGGTTGTGGCTCCTTTATCAAAGATCAAGTGACCATAAGTCTGTGGGTTAATTTCTGGGTCTTCAATCCTATTCCATTGATCTACCTGCCTGTTGCTGTACCAATACCATGCAGTTTTTAACACAATTGCTCTGTAGTACTGCTTGAGGTCAGGGATATTGATTCCCCCAGAAGTCCTTTTATTGTTGAGAATAGTTTTAGCTATCCTGGGTTTTTTGTTGCTCCAGATGAATTTGAGAATTGCTCTTTCTAGATCTATGAAGAATTGATTTGGGATTTTGATGGGGATTGCATTGAATCTGTAGATTGCTTTTGGCAAGATGGCCATTTTTACTATATTGATCCTGCCAATCCAGGAGCAAGAAATATTTTTCCATCTCCTGAGGTCTTCTTCGATTTCTTTCTTCAGGGACTTGAAGTTCCTGTCATACAGATCTTTCACTTGTTTGGTTAGAGTTACGCCAAGGTACTTTATGCTGTTTGTGGCTATTGTGAAGGGTGTTATTTCCCTAACTTCTTTCTCAGCCTGCTTGTCCTTTGAGTACAAGAAGGCTACTGATTTGCTTGAGTTAATTTTATAACCAGCCACGTTGCTGAAGTTGTTTATCAGCTGTAGAAGTTCTCTGGTGGAGTTTTTTGGATCGCTTAAGTAGACTATCATATCATCTACAAATAAACTTGGGAAGACCCTGGAGGACATGGGCACAGGGGTAAAGTTCCTGAACAGAACACCAATAGCTTATGCTCTAAGATCAAGAATTGACAAATGGGACCTCATAAAATTACAAAGTTTCTGTAAGGCAAAGGACACTGTCAGAAAGACAAAACGGCAACCAACAACGTGGGAAATGATCTTCACCAACCCCACATCCGACAGAGGGCTAATATTCAATATATACAAAGAACTCAAGAAGTTAGACCCCAAAGAACCAAATAACCCTATCAAAAAATGGGGTACAGAGCTAAACAAAGAATTTTCACCAGAAGAAATTCGGATGGCCGAGAAACACCTTAAGAGATGTTCAACATCATTAGTCATCAGGGAAATGCAAATCAAAACAACCCTGAGATTCCACCTCACTCCAGTCAGAATGGCTAAGATTAAAAACTCGAGAGACAACAAGTGCTGGCGAGGATGTGGAGAAAGAGGAACACTCCTCCACTGTTGGTGGGATTGCAAAATGGTAAAACCACTCTGGAAATCAGTGTGGTGGTTCCTCAGAAAATTGGGCATGCCACTCCCAGAGGACCCTGGCATACCACTCCTGGGCATATACCCAGAGGATTCCCCTGCATACAACAAAGACACATGCTCCACTATGTTTATAGCAGCCTTGTTTATAATAGCCAGAAATTGGAAGGAGCCCAGATATCCCTCAAAGGAGGAATGGATACAGAAAATGTGGTATATTTATACAATGGAGTACTACTCAGCAATTAAAAATAATGAATTCATGCAATTTGTAGGTAAATGGTTAGATCTGGAAACTATCATCCTAAGTGAGCTAACCCAATCACAAAAGAATACACACGAAATGCAATCACTGATAAGTGGATATTAATGAGCCCAGAAGCCCTAAATACTCAAGGCACAATTAGCAAGTCAAATGACTCTCAAGAAGAAAAAAAGGAGAGGACCCTGGGCCTGTAAAGATTGGATCCAGTATTGTAGACCCAGAACAGAGAAATCGTGGGGGGGGGAAAGAGTGGGGAATAGCATGGGGGGAGAGGAATTATGGGACATATGGTGGGGGGTACCTGGGAAAGGGGAAAGCCTTTGGAATGTAAACAAAGAATATAGAAAATAAAAAAAAAGTAAATAAAAAAAAAAGAAAAAAAATATTTGCTTACTTGGTTAACAGAAATTAAAGTAAACTTTAAATTTCACAGAAAGAAAGGATGACATAAGAATTAAGTACTTTGAAAAAATTACTAAACATACATTCTCTAAATACAACAAATTTTAATGACAAAATTTTCTTTTTTTTGTTTTTTGTTTTTTGTTTTTTGTTTTTTGTTTTTTTTTTTTTTTTTTTTTTTTTTTGTATTTTCGAGACAGGGTTTCTCTGTATAGCTCTGGCTGTCCTGGAACTCACTCTGTAGACCAGGCTGGCCTCGAACTCAGAAATCCGCCTGCCTCTGCCTCCCAAGTGCTAGGATTAAAGGCGTGCGCCACCACGCCCGGCAATGAAAAAATTTTCTATGAAGAACTTTTTCAGTTTAAATTTGTGGGGATTCTATGAAATGTGCATATGGCAGCATCTGAGTATATAAATATCTTTTATATGTTTACCAGAAGAATTGGACAAGAACTGATATTTTGAAATAAGAAAATAAATAACAGTTGAAGAAGGAAATATTAAAGTGAAATTTTATGACAAGAAATCTTTGATGGTTTCATATGGGATCATGTACATCAGAGAAATCAGACACCTATTTGTTCCACCGAAGAAATTATTCACAATCTATAGTTATGAACATAGTGAAGAAATAAGTTTAAAAAGATAATTCATCTTCTTTACTTTTGGGGACATTTCATCATACCAGTTGACCTTATTTACCTTGAATAACACTAGGATATTTTACATATGATTATATTTTTATTTTTATATGATGCTTTACTAATAACATTTTATTCTTGAGGATCTCATATGCAGATACAATGATTTTGATGATATTCATCTCTCAATCTTCTACAATTGCTCCTGGATCTACATGAATCTTCCCATAGCAACTTTCTACCTTCTTTTTCTAATTACCCTGTCTACACTGCTTGTATGTAACAGCGCTGGCCATCTACCAGATAATGGACTATGTACTAGAGGCCACAATATTGCAAAAATGACTCTCCATTCTCTAGGAGTGATCAATTCCAAATTGCTCTTTAGCTAATTGTGTACATCTCCCTTCCATGCAGGAATACTGATTAGCTTGAATTTGTTTCTATGTAGGTCTTGCATACATAATGACAGAACCTGAAATTTCATCACTGCAATGATCTTGTTTCACAACTTTTACTCTTACAATCTCTCACTATCTTTTAAGCAATGCTCCCTGAGCCTTGGCCATGGGGATATTATACAGATATATCTTTTGGAGAAGAACATTCCACAGCCACTTACTCTTTTTACTTTGGTCAGTTATAAGCCACTGAATTAACTGCTATCCACAGTGAAAAGAACATTTTCTATGATGCCTGATACTTACACCAATCTATAAGTATAAATATTGAGAGGGTAGTATGATATTGTATCCATTTAGCAAAATAATGGTAGTAGGTATTCTCTTTAGGCTTACAACACCCCTTGCTACAACAACATAGTTCCCTGTTATGAAACAAGACTTGTTAGTTGCTCTATAACAGACATTCCATTGTTGCACCAATGGTTCTTGTTAGCCTTTATCATTTCTTCTAAGCTCAGCCCAACAGTTACCTAGCAACAGCCAGGTAGGCGCCTGGCTTGAATAAAAGGACTGTTTGGTCTCTTGCTCATTCTCTCTGACCCTTCTC